>JAHWFP010069687.1:0-12729 GCA_023313725.1 Lithobius niger | reverse complement strand
ATAGACTCAAAATGCATAACACTCCAAAGTAGATAAACTGCAGTAACGTAGCTCCTAATTACAATAAATCGTTTGAATTATCCATGTTGAAAAATATAAATCTCCCCCTGATATCTAAGAATAAATACATCCATTTATTTTAATTAGAACTGCTAGCGCATCATTTTAAAGATACAACTTATGGTGAATTAAAGAAAAATGAAGTGCTACAGCGTAGATAATCAGGCGCAGCTTAACCTCTAATTACAAACACATTACACTACGGATTTGAGCTGGTGATTTTTCTAATTAATAATCATTGCGAACGAACTCACTTTTTTTAAACTAATTCAAATCTTCCCTACGTTATTTAAAACTAGTATATTTTAAAACTATGAAAAACACTTGAACTTTGCCCACCATTTTGGCCGCCATCTTGCATAGCTTGTTGTCTGGAGTCCTGGCACCTTTTCAGAGCATTTTTTTGAATTCCGCAAACCTTAAAACCTAGCACTTGACACTAAACTTACATACGTTAGCACGATTTTGAATTTTTGTATTTTATAGCAACCATGTTAAAAACACAAATAGTCGCCATGTTGTTTTTTGGACAGATTTCAGCGGGCACCCCTTCCTAAAGGTTTCTCATGGGTGTGGACATGAAGTACACCGGTAGGTTGTGTTATCCTCACAAAGTGCAGTTTTCCTGAAAAATTTGCTGCTTACACGTAGGACTATAAGTCTTAAAAGGGTTTTTAGGGTCTTTGCTAACATTAAAAAAAATTGAAAATAATGGTTTAGTTTTCCTTTAAAATAGATTACGAGCAGCAACCCTGAAGAATTCTTATTAATTTGATATCGCCTAAAATATGTGGAGCCCAAAACTGGAAGGATTATTCAGTAGCTGTTCGCACATACACCTTATGGGCCCACATTAGTGTTAGCACATCCACATTAGTGTATAGCATATAACATCTAATCATAACATCACCTCCTTGCCCAGCTCATGTAGGTTCCTTAAAGTGATAAATAAACATTTGCACAACTTGTCTGAACTTAGTCTCCACAAATATTAATAACATATGTAATTATATTTCATATGAACATGTGATTACACATGCTACAATACAATTTTCGTTGACAACAAACACTGCCTGTATAAAATTGCTGTACTGCTGACCTTTTACAACGCATTTTTTAGAATTGAGTTCCTCGTAGATTCCGTTACAATGGCATTTAAAGTCATTTGTTCCAATAACTTCACATTGGTTGCTTGTTATGTTCGCAAGGCACTCTCTTACTTGTAATGGACTGCATTCTGAAAATGTTGATTTAAAAAAAGTTAATAGTGGAATGAACGTTCTTTTTAACTGCGAAGGTCATGGAGGGATTAAGATGGACAATAGTTTTACTTTCTTGTAGCGATAAAGCCATGCAAAACCCATGAAAACCCTGTGTGGTGGTCTGTTTGGAACACCATAACTTTAGGAATTTTGTTCTTATTTGGTTGAAATTTACTGATAGGAAGCTGTGGTACATGAACAAAAGGAGTTCGAACATTAAAATTCTACCGCGAATATTTTAAGATATTTTCACATTTTCCCTCTGATTGCCATGACACAATCATTACATTTAAAATGTCTTTCATTGTGTATAAGCGTATGCATTGTCAAATATGACTTGGTAGTAAACCTATCGCTATATTCTTCACATTCGAAAGGGAGCTTTGGCGCATTAAATTCACCAGTTCGAAGAAAAAAATTCCTGCCTCAAATATTTTGTGATATTCTAATTTTCTCTCTGAAGGCCCTGACGCAATCATTTCATTTCAATGGTTTATTTTCACCTATATAAGTGTATGCAATTATGCATGGTCAAACATGACTTCGTAGTAAAGCTTTCTCTACATTGTCCACATTCGAAAGGGAGCTTTGGTGCATGAAACTCACCACTTCGAAAATAAAAATTCCTACCTCAAATATTTTGTGATATTCTAATTTTCTCTCTGAAGGCCCTGACGCAATCATTTCATTTCAATGGTGTATAAGTGTATGCAATTATGCATGGTCTAACATGACTTCGTAGAAAAGCTTTCTCTAAATTCTCCACATTCGAAAGGGAGCTTTGGTGCATGAAACTCACCACTTCGAAAATAAAAATTCCTACCTCAAATATTTTATGAAATATTCGCATTTTCTCTCTGAAGGCCCTAACGCAGTCATTACATAAACGGGATCTTTTTACCGTATGTAAGCTTATTCTTGGTTAAATGTAACTTCATAGCAAAGCTTTCTTTACCTTTTCCCACATTCTAAAGGGAGCTCTGGCACCTGAAATTCACCACTTCGAATATAAAAATTCCTACCTCAAATAGTTTTGAAGATATTCTAATTTTCCATATGTTAAGATTCGTTTGCTCGCCTCTATATGCGATTCATTCGGGTGCGAACTCGGACGCTTTGCTGGGCGTTGTCATACGCTTGGTTTAGTTGCGCCATCTATTAACAGACTTTGTAAGCCTTTTGCAAATTTGCCACTTACTGTCAAAAGATGTTTGTAGCTCATGTTTTCTGCATTTTAGGCCGACAGTAAATTAGTGTGTTGTCGCATATCACACTTGGCCGAGTAGTTCCGAAATAAGACACATGCCTAGTTTATAAATAAGTGGTTGCAAATTCTAGGGAATTACTTCAGCCAAATGTCAGCCCCGATTAAGCCAAAACAAATAATAAGTGTATTAACAAATTCCAAAAGCACATCACCAGCTTTGTGAGGCCCTCCGCCAAACAAAATGAGCAACAGCAGTTAGTGATCAGAGTGTTGCCTCCAATTATATAAGTGAAAGCAAGATCGAACACCGCACCAAATTTCCAAAGGAATTTAGCCAAAAAGCAAATCTTGAATCCCCCCCCCCCACTCAAGGACCAAAAATAATGTGACCCCCCCCCTCACCAACAATAAATTCGCTTTTCGTATACCCATTGAGACTGTCTGCAGATGATTCCGGTAGCCAAGATTATTGCGGTAGCCAACCTAAGTAGCTCTCCACACTGCCAGTTACCATCATCTGTAAAGAAACGTGTCTCGTTTTTAATGAAAATACATGTTGGGTTAAAAATGTTTCATAAAATGTTCCTTACACCCATCTTTTGTCGACATTCATACAACAAGTATTATGAAAACACTTTTGCTTGTATGCCCACATCGGAAACATAGTCGGCGCCTGAAAGACTGAAGAAGCCAAGAAACCAGATGCCAAGGCTGTTCTACAATGTTCTTTCTAGACTTGCAGAAATGGCACTAAAACCTTCAAAACCTTGTAACACTCCAATCATGTGGGTCTGGGGGACGGGCTTCCCCCCAGAAGCTGAGGCGTTTTCAGAAACTTTGCCTGCTGAAAGTGTTATTTTTTAGCACCAAAAATGACTTTTTCTTCCAGTTGGTCAGTGTGTTTTTGAACCCCCCCCCCTCTTGACGGAACCTAAAAAATTTATGACCCCCTCGAGCGAGTTCAAAAGCTTCATGACCCCTCAATTTCTCCCCCCCCCCCCGGAGATAAAGATGACCTGTCCCTAAGACAAGCATTCTTAAGGGTAAAACAAAACCCATCTTCACTTGGATGATACCAAGCTACATGGTTCTTAAAAAATGATAAAAATAATTTTTTTAGCAGTTCCGTTAATTGGGTAAGTGTATTTCGTCTAAGATGTTGTCTGTTAGCACCTGCTGGTTTAAATAATAAACTAACTGCTGGAATAAATGAAGAGTGAATCAGAAATAGACAATCGGCGAAAATCATACACCAGAAATGACGTATGACGTATAATAAGGGCCATCACCTGGCGGAACTTTTCATTGGAGTGGAATTTCCCAGAATAGAACTGGTGAAACAGTCATCACCAAATCACAGTCATACCGTTTTTACCGATGTGGTGATGACTGTTTCTTCACCACTTCTCCGCCAGGTAATCTAGTCATGACTGTTCCTCCACCACTTCTTCACCAGGTGATCTGGTGATGACTGTGCCTCTGCCAGTTCTCCACTAGGTCACGTAACTCAAATTAAACGTAAGTGCATGATTTTTAAATCTAATATTTTATGCGAACAAACTTAATCTCAAATAAAAATAATTAATGTTGCACATAAAAAAGAATCCCTTAGTCAAACAGACAAGCAAGAAAGATGACCTTATGAAACTTACCTCTAATTTTACACTTTTTTGGTCCATCAGGCAAGTAGCTTCCTTTACATTCACACTGAAATTCGTAGGGCCCAATTGCAGTACAATTATTTTCCGTTCCTTCTGTCAAACATTCTTTACTCTCCGATGCTTCACATTCTGTAAATAAAAACCGTAACTGTTGGTGAACTTCAAGGAGTCTTCAAGGAGCAAAAGTAAAATGTAAGCTCTTAAGGCGAGTCTACAAACCAATTCGCAACATCAATTTCTCACTGTCGGTTCGTAGTAACAGGACATAATAAACGCATACACATCCTTCCACAGGATGTGGAAGTCTCCATGCTATAACTGTCGCTTCATTTCCGTATCCCTTGTCACAAGGTCGTTTGGAAAAGAAGCTGTGGGTTTCGTTTTCCGTCTCCTGGCCAGTTGATTCAATATCGCCAGAATCCTATTTTATCAAAGCAACGTTAAAAGGTTTCAACTCTTCAGCATGCACGTGAACCGGAATTGGGTTACGATGAGAAAAACGAAATTTCTTTTTCTCACTCGGCCTTGGCGAGCAGAACCATCTTCTTTATGCTGGTGGAATGCTGTTGCACTGCGGAGGTGCCACATGAATGGAATAATCGTAGCACGAGCGGTATTTTTTTCGTACCTAGCTATTAGGTTAAAAGCCACACATCATAATATTAACGCGGGTTATTCCAAAAATGAATAAGACCGTATTTGACTGCATGGGTTGGCAACCCATAATGAGAGATGGTACTAGCGATAAAATTACCATGGACAGTGTAATCTTCCATTGGAAACTCTATCACGTCTTACAGGCTTTGCCTTAGGTCGCTTCCGGTAGTAAGCATGAGAGTGAAGCAAAGAAGGAAGCTGCTTTTCTCCGGAATCAAAACAATATAAACCGTGACAATAGCTGTAAATAGCACATCGTAGTTTGTCAAGTAATGCTGTGAGAGTGGATTTTTTGGACATAAAAATTGTTTAATTCGTTGGTTTTGTTGGCAGCTGCTGTAATATTCAGGAATTGAAATGCTTTCTCTTTCCAACTTATGACCTTAATACATATTTCACGGTATAAGGAATTGGACAAAACAATGATTTTTACGGCCGAAGAAGTCGCTCTCACAGCATCGGCTTGGGAAAATAGGCTAATATTTTTACCTCCACGTGCCCCTTGCAGCTATCTCAATGACCGCCTTCAGATGCTATCCTCTTCACCAGCTAGCGTTATTGTCATTGCTCTACTAGTATTATAATAACGGTATTGGACGGATGCAGGAAAATCACTGTACAGGAGGTATGGGTCGACATCACGGAAAGGTATTCTGTTTTTTTTTTGTTTTTTTGTTTTTTATTACAGCAGCAATGTTTCAGCCCTTGCATGGGGGACGCATATTTTTTTTCGTAAACAGTTCAACAAAACTCGTTACGTAGCTCTCCGTGCAGCCCAGTAGGCATACAGAAAAAACCCGTTTAATCAGACTAAAGTCACTTTACCCAACCTAACCTGATCTCACCATACTACAACAGCAACAGATTATCAATAAAGTCAATTTATACATATTCACCACAAGTGTGTGCCAAGTAACGAAATTTCGTAGTGAGATCTGACCAGCTTATTTGAATTGTTTAGGAAAAAAATATGCATGGGGGATCGTCTTTTAAGGCATTAAAACTGGAAGACCATAAACATTTTATTACATTTTTCCCACCTTTGCTAAAATTTAAACTTGATTATAGGCAAAACAGATGGAAAAAGCCCTTGGAAATGGCTTGCTCCCCCCTCCCCCCCCCCAAAAAAAAGCACAATTCGGAAATACATGCTTGCAAAATAAAAGGGTACGCTTTGTATGTCAGGTCGTTAAGCTGGCAACAGAAAACAGTAATTTTCGTTTTCATGGAGCATGGGTGGAATCTGTTTTTACGACAGTTTTTGTATGATGGTACCCACATTTGCAGTTTTACGTCAAATCAGAGCCTTTTTTGTGCCATTTTGTAAATTAATCACGTATGTGCACCTGTGATAACTTTAAAAATCGAGTTTCAGCTGGTGGCCACGATTGAAGAACACAAACACCGAAAAAACTTTTCTAAGCGACGATTCATAGATTCGATTTAAGTTTTCCCTTGACGATGCCATGACACCAACACATTTAACAGTTGGTCGGCTGCAGAGAGACGGAAGGCCCTGTGAGGCCCTATACATCAGTGAAACGGCTGCCCGACAGAGCGTCACACTCTTAAGATGATGCTGCTATCAGAGACGATAATCAGTCATAAAAAGCTCTGTTGCATCCGGACTATTATATAACCAACCACCTATTGCTGTCACCATCTATAACTTTCATCGAGCTCACCAAAGCACTGACTGGAATTTGGAAGCAACTAGAAGATCAAATAATCCAAAATAACAAATGCCACTTTATTTATCCAAAAACAGAAGTT
Organism: Lithobius niger; assembly: GCA_023313725.1. Classification (NCBI taxonomy): domain Eukaryota; kingdom Metazoa; phylum Arthropoda; class Chilopoda; order Lithobiomorpha; family Lithobiidae; genus Lithobius; species Lithobius niger. The sequence continues at coordinate 6,109 of JAHWFP010069687.1, read as the reverse complement.
GCCAATCTAAAATACAATGGAAAGAGATTTTGGCTGGTTTACTCAATGATCAACTTTAAGTTTCAGCAAAGAATACAAAATTTTACGAGTTGCTTTCTTTATTTCCTGACTGTAGAATGTTCTTTTTTTTTCTATTTTAATGTCTTGCAGATGCCCTTTCAATCATGTTTTAATTGAAAATTGTACCTGTATGCCATTTCATGTTGTCAACTCACTCTTCCTGTACAGCAATAAGTATGATCCACAAGACCTAATGACGGTAATTTATGACAACACTAAAACGGCGGAATGATTAATAAAATCCAGCAGTCGAGCTTATTGTTTTGATCTTGTAAACCCAATATAGCTGTCAGGCTGAAACTTGATTCTGCGCAGCTATATATAATATAATACAATATATAATAATTTATTCGTAAGGTTTACATCTGAAGGCCCGAGTCCGCAGACTGTATGTGCCATTTAACAACAAAAAATAATTATAGAATATAGGTAACAGATGTGTTGTTTAAAATACATTTTCAAGTTTTTATATAATAATAATAATAATATAAATAATAATAATAATAATAATAATAATAATAATAATAATAATAATAATAATATTAATAATTGCTTTTTGGTACTCGAAGTTCAGTGAACTTGTGGTTTCCCATCAGACTACATCATACACAGATTACAACTCTTACAAAATAAAATTGTAAAGGTACTTTTCGGAAATAATGTCTTAAAGAGAAAAGAAATTTTTAAAAGAAATAAAATCTTAACAATAAATAGAAAAACTGAGAAATCAAACAATAATAATAAACAACTATTTCACAAATTCATATAAAACTCGAAACCCCATGAAAAACAAAAAAGACTCAGAAAAATTCACAAAAGTAAAAGTTACCACGATGGAATAACAAATATGGATTAAGTAACAAACAATATTATATTCCTCAGATTTTCAATAAATTACCAGATGAGCTATTAAATTACGACAGCATTATGAAATTAAAGCCTGCACTAAAAAGATTTTTACTAAGTAATGATGAGAATTGAATAAAATGTGAAATTAAAATGAATGACAGTGTATTAAGTAAAATTATGTAACTAATGTTATATTATATAATATTTAAATTGTTCAACAATGTAGTTGTATATATTTGTTGTTTTGTACGTTGCTTCTCACACAAGTTCACTGAACTTCGAGTACCAAAAAGCAATAAAGTATAATAATAATAATAATAATAATAATAATAATAATATAGCTTTAATCATTTGTACATGACATGTAGGTACATGGTGGACAAAAGGCACGAAGTCAAAAGACTTGTGTGTGCAAGCAACATATTTACCTTCACAAAATTGTTATACATGATCTATAAGATCCATTACATGTTAATAAAGATAATATGACACAAAGACGAAAAGTAGTATGAAATATTAACAAATAAATAAACTTATAAATTTCAAAGACACATACATAAACTAAGTTGTTGTAAGCATATGTTTGATTTCCTTTTCCATGAGTTTATAATTTGTAAGACATCTAAGTTTAACAGGTATTTTGTTGAGGTAATTTGGTATCATGTATGAATGGCCCCCTTTTGCCATACGAGTTTCTCCAAAGTGGTTCACAAACCCATCTATTATTGCCTCTAACAGATCTCTCTCTATAATAATAATAAAAATCTAACCACACATGACGTGGTAAGGCAATTGGAAGGGAGTGACCCACTAACATCAACCCCAGTTTAAAATTATACAAAGCAAAACAAGCAAATTGAGAGAATGTCTGGTCAAGAGGACAAGCAACCCAGGTTTATGCAGAAACATAATCTGGTCTTTTCGAAATTTTGTTTGCGGTGTCGAGTTTAGAGCTCTTCGACAAATTTCGACGTTTTTGCTACAAATATTCCCTTCTGTGAGAAAGTTCCAGGCTGGGACCGCCCTCACAGAGAAGTAAGGACGTCTACATTCTGTTTTAACTAGTGGAAGAGCCAACTTCATCGGGTGACCACGAGTCATTTGCCATACTAGGCTATCTATCATTGTTCCTTAACCGCTTAGAAGTTGATATTTTGCGTGAAAATAATTGTTTAGGAAATAGCAAGAAGCGAAGACTACGGAATGTTAATTTCTTAAACGGGCTGTTATTCTTTGTGCTTTGTCCTTGTTGTAGTTTATATTTAATTTACTTGTTTATGTATAGTCGCATTCTCCTAGGTTAAGCCAGCAACTCGTTGGTAATAGGAAAAGATAGTAAAGCTTCAATACCATGCGCCGTGGCTTTTTGCTGTGACGTGCATGTCACGTGACTGGGCTAGCCCAATCAGACGGCCAAACAGCCGTCGTTCTCGTTCATCATTGGCTAACTCATGGTGACGTCACGGCAAACAGCCATTGCGCGTGGTTTAATAACCTCCAAACTAGCATAAACGCAACTTCTATCTACGGCAGTGGTTTAATACAGCCATTAAACACAGCATTTGTGGCCACGCCTAGTTTGAATTATTTTGGAGCTTTTGCATATTTTTATGGAGGGGGAAGGGAAATTGATTGCTAGTTCGCATCAATTTGTGCACAATTTTGCCTTTTTTGAATCACACAAACGTTATTTCACAACTACTTGAAATTACCACAAAAATTTTGGCATGCACTGATCTCGGAGATTTTTATACCGTTCCACATATGCCGTATGCCATATTAGGCCTATGTCATAGCACCAAGCTGCCAAAGTGTTGTCTCAGCTCATATCTGTTACTTACCTCTGACTTTACATTTCCTTGGACCATCTCTGGTATACATTCCTACGCAATTACACTCAAATTGGTCCTGTGCTGTAACTGTGCACGTGTTGTTAGTTCCGTTTGTGATACATTCTTTCATCTGTAACGGCTTACAATCTGCAGTAATTAATCATGGTGAAATCAGTTGCTTACCAAAATCGTAATAAGAAAACGCAAAAACGTTAACGAGAAAAAAAATCATAACTTTGTTCGAGTTTTAGCTCAGTTTATAACTCATTCATTCCGCATGTAATGGCTCAAAGTCAGCACATAATTAAGCATGGAATTAAGTAAGTTGTTTACCAAAACACAAAATGTAGTAAAAAAAAATATGTTATTGCAATGGCTGCATATATTAACCTTGTGCCGTAGGCGGTGCTGGATTAAGGGGGTTGCTTTGAGTGCTGAAGCACCGGGCCACAAGCCTAAAAGGGCCTGAAGGGTGCCTCATGGTCACGGGAAAAATTAAATAATTTTTTTTTTTACTTTTATCGTTTTTACAAAAGAAATTATTGCTCAAAAAAAGAATACTCTTTTTTGCGAGGCTAGGGGAGTATAGGGCCACAATAAATCTTAAGCACCAGGCTTATAGAGCAGTGACATTTGCCGCCATATTGGCAGCAGATTGGCACCAGTATGGGTTTTGGAGGGCATAACTACAAGGTGCACTACATAAAAATGGAGGGAAAAACAACGGAAGAGCGGATTTCTTAGGCTTAAAATAATGTTGTTTTCTCCAACAACAAAAGTCGCGCGTTTTAGGTCTAAGAAATCACTCTTCGCAGCATCAGCTTCAGTATGACGCCCTTCTGTTTCTCTCTGCAGTGCCCCTTGCAGCTAACCCATTAAGGCTCCAGCATAGAGTTGTATACAATAATACTACGTCGTGTCACTGCTCTATACAAGGTTTTATTCCGGCCTGGCCATAATAGGTGATTTTTGATGGTTGTGGCATGCTATTGGTCTGATACTTCTACTTCATCATCACAATGTTGCACAGCTAAGTAACTCATTCCTCGCTTGTAATTGTCCCCTGCCAAGTGAAATTTGTGCCAAAGCAACTCATCTAGTGCCTCAGCTAGCATAATCCTTAATAATAGTCGGGACAAAGCAAATGACCTCGCCTAGCATAATCTAAAAAACAACAATCGGCCTAAAGCAATTGGAATCACCTAGCATAAGCTATAAGAACAACATTCGTGCCAAAACAACTGGCCTCACCTCACGTAGCCTAATCATAACAACAACATTGCTTCAAAGCAACTGACCTCACCTATCTTAATCTATAATAACATTCGGGTTAAAGCAATTATCCTCAACTAGTGAATAATAACATCAACACTAAACAACAACGTATATTACAAGTACAACAAGTACAACATACAGCAGGAAAAACAGCTATGCACATGCAACAAAGGATTATACTAACCTGTACACTACTGCTGTGAAAAGAAAAAAATAGGAAAATCCTTATTTTTCACGGAACAAACCGATTGAATTGGTGGGCGAAAAGTTACCAACACGCAAACTGGCCAAACAGTCCGAATTCGCTTGACAAACTTTTCAATATGTAACGTCTCTTACACTAAAGTATGTAATTTAACGTATTCGTCCACTCTTTTGCCCAATTTAATACACAAAACTATTAAAGCAATCAATTCTCATCTTATTATTTTAACACCAAACGGTTACCTGTATCTATTATTTGGTTTCAGGTAATGAATGCTAGTAGTCATTTCAAACAAAGTACACCGACTTGTCTTCAACACTTTGAACCATTACCAAATCTACCTGGCGTACCCAATCAATAGACACGATTTGCATTGATTGTGTGGTTTGATTGCGTCTAGATCGGAGGTAATTTGCAACCTTCTTATATCAAGACTACGGCTGCAACTTATTCAAAAACCCAACGCCCCTACTATTTTGAAGACGTTACAATACTTCTTGAAGTCACAGTAACTGGACGATAAGTGACCACGGAACACCACCACTCCAAATGATTTAAAGTAGGGAAGGAAGGATTTAAAAGAAAAGCAACATTAAAACTCTAATGGCGCCTTTACTTGAATAACACAAAGGCTTCACACGGACAATAACACTTCTGAGTTTCCTTTGCTATAACTAGGAAACAGGCTTTGGGCCTATTGTAGGCGGAGCGAACGGATCATCATTTCAAACTTATATTTAGTTTTTATTTAAATGACGATACCACATTTGTTAATAATTCTTTAAAATCTAGGTGCAATACTTAATGGGCCTTGTTGCACAGTTTGCCTTTTGGTGTGACGTACTACTGTTCTTTGCTGGCCTTTTTCTTATTTTAGCCTTTTGTTTTAATGTAGGCCTATGTTACGTGTAAAATTTACGTTAACAAGCTTTCGTTTGCTCCAGCATTTAGTTTTTGTTTAGTTATTTGTAGCCTCTTTTCACACCCAACACTGAAGACGTGGGCCATCTCCCCGAGTAAAAATAAAACAACACATATGGCCACCGCTGTTTGTGCTCCCGCTGGCAATAATTCTTACATTGTTTACAGAAACTGCTGTGCAAAATGTAGTCCTTATATTAAAATATTAATAATAAGGCGTTTAACTGCAAGCCAAACAATCATCAGTACGATAGTTTTTAACAATAGTCAGGAGATTCAAAAGGTTCACAATACTGCTTTGGTATAAGATTTGACACCGCCACCAACGAAAATGTTGAGCTGGCACACCTCTATCACGCACTGCAAGATAATATATTATTTCCAAAATCTATGACTGCAACAGCGATATCTATTATACAGGGTGTTCGGAAATTGGTGTCAAAATTTTGAAGGTCCGCTGTGTGATCAAAGATAAGAAGAAAAAGTCCTATAAACATGGGTCCGGAAATGCACCAGTCTTTAGTTACAGCCCCCCCCCCCAGGTTTGGGGTAAACAGTTCTTAAATACCTCGTAATGATTCACCGTTTCCATTCCAAACTCAGGATATGTGCCATATCATACCTGGTATTTCAGTACTTCATAATACAGTATTGGGTCGCACTACTTATCAGAAGGAGAGGTAATTTTCTTATGGGGGGGGGGGTTCAAATGTGTGGGTTGAGTACAGTAATGTTGTTCTCGCCACTTCGGCCAATGAAACAAGTGATCATCCGAATACTAAGGATTCCCCCACTTTTACGTTTTAAGCTTCTTTGCTTGAAGAGTAGAAAACAAACACATTAAATCCCTCACTTTTAATGGCGAGGATACCCGATTGATAATGTTGGTGCTCTCCACAGAGATGTACGTACAGTAGTTGTTTTTTTTTGAAGGGGGGGGGGCACAAACTTGGAAAACGATGTAACC
>JAHWFP010069652.1:10195-27762 GCA_023313725.1 Lithobius niger | reverse complement strand
GTTTTAGACAGTGAGTTTCTGTCTTATTACCAAACAGTATAAACTTTGTGAATCTTTGGTAGAGTTCATAAGCTGGAAAAGATGGAAAAGTTTGGAATTTAGTTAGGCCTTGAAAAGTGTGGAATTCTGAAAGATTTTTTTTTTATTTCCGGCTGGAAAATCCTGGAATTTACTGAGAATAGCGTTCAAGAAATAATATTCGGAGTTTATAATTAATAAGAAAATTATTTGTTACTGTAGCCTAACCCTGACTTGAAAAGTGTTCATTCTTGTACACTGTAGGCTACAATCCCATCAGTTAAAAAAAAACAAAAACAAAAACAGCATAGCAAAATCGCCAATTTTTTACACATCTAACACTATTTCCTCCACTTCCAAATCTTTCTACTGCCTTGAGAAAAAAAAATAAATAAATGAAGCATCAAGCTTGTTGCAATGCACGCAATCATGAAATTCCTCGTGTGAAAAATGACATGGAAAATGGAAATTCTCACCCAGGAAAAAACTGGAAAACTCGTGGAATTTGGTATAAATATCGACGTTCGAACTCTGCTTAGGATTTCCTTTCAACAGCAACCTTTTTAAAAAAAAAATGTTCTTCGTCCGTTGTTGAATGAATAAGATCTCGGCAGAGCTAGGGAACCCTACAACTTGATGCCCCACTGGTTTTGAGACACCCGTGCAGCATTGTGGTGACGTCATTATGCCACTCATGCTGCATAAACTCATTCATAATCACAAATTTTACGCAGTTCTCATTAATTAAAATATATAACTGGTCATATGTGTTCTAAAAGCAGCAGAACACGCGGTTAATACAGCTTCATTAACTAAGAATATTTACGAACATTAAAAAATTATTGGCTACTTCCTCCTTGCTGGAAACTATTTTCCAGTCTACTACACACGTTTGCAACCAGAAGAGAATCAACAACTCCCTGCACGTGCATTTGACGTACATCCGAGCTAACGTTTGTTTATTTAAAAATTAATGCCAGCTGGAACGCCATACCTTCATATACGGTCTTCTCTACCGTGCCTCCCACCCCGCCCCCGTCGTGTTCTTTTTCTCTTCGAATCGTTCTATATTTTAGTGTGTATATTTCGAGGAGGTGTATGAATCGAGGCCTCCCTAGATAGCACGCTTCACAGGCAGGATACCCTTTAAGGTGTGTTCATGTTTTCAATATCGCTTCATACTCCATCTGTGATGACGAAGTCGTCTAGGAGAGAAAATGTAGGATTGGTTTCGCGGGTCTAGGCCACTTAAATAAGACTTATGCCTGATTCACCGCGTCGCACTCGCATGCCCGGACTAATCGTAGAATGTGTGGTATCTTTTCGGCTATAATACCACGAGTGCGTCTATGAAATCGATAATTTGTGTGTTTTAGCACGAAACGCCATTCCAGATTTATTTTCTCGAGATTGAAGGTGGAGGGAAATTCTTTGGAAGTTGTGGAGTGCTAAAACTCACAAATTATACATTTCATAGAAGCCCAAGTGGGATTCGGTTTGAAAATTGTTGCTTTCTTTCCGCAAAACGATTCTCCGAAGTAATTTCGTTTTAGGGTTTCGATTTCGATTTTCGATTTATGAAGTAATTTCGATTTACGACGTTTAGTTTTTATGATGTTTCCGATGTTTACGATGTGTTCCGCAATTTGGCGTAGCGATACAAGCCCCTATCACATTACGTCAACCGACTTGTATATCCGTTGGCGCAGGCGGTTCGTACTAGACTTAAACGACATTTTAATGCCGCTGAACACCACGTTAACCGTACCCTGACCTTCAAGCATCGTCGTGTTTCCGTAAAAGTCCGACGATTTTACGAAAGTAAATTGATTACGCCAATACAGGCATAACTACTCCGAACGCTGCCGAAAAGCAGCTTCATGTTTCTATAAAAGTCCTATGATTAACGAAGGTGACGTCATTTCCCTAATATGGGCATAATGAGAATGAAAGCGAAATAAGCGTCCTCTAAGTAAAATATACTGTATATATCTATGGTTTGTTTGTCGGTGACCAATCAGAAACGAGGAAAGCTTCGAGCTGTATAATTATTGAAGCAGAAAGCTCTGGTGTGGTCTCTGCACCGTGGTCTTTTCAGTTCAAGTCGGCATGGTGCTAGTTCTGTAGGAAAAAAAATTTCTCGCGCATATCTGTTGTGTTAAAACCTATTCAGCGTGTTTTCAACGTGTGTTATCCCGGAAAATAATTACGACCGGTCGTTCCAAATTTCGCCGAATGGGGTCGCGACTCATACAAGAACGAGAGTTGAAATATGCGATAATATTATCATGGACGCTACGTCGAGTCCTATACGCACTCTACATCATTAAAATCGTATGAAGTGCGTGCGTGTTTGTACCTCTACTCCTCTTGAACCAAGGCACCTACAAAGATGGGAGTAGGACCAAATGAAAGATAATTAAATTACGCTACGGTTAGACCTATTTTCATCGCTTTAACTTGTTTTTATGACCCTCAATTATGCGAAAAACCCAGAAAAAATAACGTCACATTATTTTTTTTACCCCCATGAAGACCGTCATAGTTTGTTCATGCAAACCTCCTCGAGCGAAGCAAGACGACGACAACCGAGCGAGCGATGTGGGTAGTCTCTTTTATAACGTTCCTGCTAAAATGTACCTGTCCCAATCGAAATTACGTAAACAAAACTTATGGGGCAAATTCTTCAATATTCACATATTTCAATTCTTGGCCAAAACACTCCAAAACATTAAAATTGTTTATAAACAGGATTTTATATACAATTTTTTAAGAGTTTTTGGATTACTTTTAATGATAATACTAATAAAAGAGTTTAATCACATACAGTGTTATGTCCCAATAACATCAGACCTACATTAACAGCAAAGAAAACACAGAAGTCTGGGCAAAAATGCTGGCATAGTTTAGGAGTTTTGGAGGAAACAAAAAGCGGCCTCTTCAAACGTTTAGTTACTTTGAGCTTGTCCAATGCACATCGAAACCAAATCGAAACCCAACGGACGAATGGGTGAAAACCGCGTTCTCCGGAAGGGAGTTCCAAGCTGTAACTGCACTCACAGCAAAGAAATTTCGTCTTCCGATTGAAGGCCAGAATGTATTATATACTTATGAAGGGCTGAAATGAGATCGTGCTCTTGTCCATTGTGGAATTTAAAAGATCCTAGGAATTCCTAACAAAATTATCTCTCTCCGTCCCGTAGGATTAACAATTGAAAAGGACGTAAATACCGACTATTCATCTCTCTTCCCCCCATCTTCATATTTTATCGGTGTATTTTTTTCCGGTTAAATCTTAGCTATTTACAGATACTAAACTTTCTATAAATCATGAATAATAATTATAATTTCCTATACTTCCAAGTGAATATCGTTCCCATTGCGGTGAGTTTCGTCGCTATTTATTTGGAACCGAAAGGAAGAACGTCAATGTGCCTGCCTTACGTTTCTCCTCCACGGCGCTGCAGCGTGGTACGAAAACGGAATGCGAATTGGTCGAGCGCTTTAGCTAAGAGGAAAACCCGAAACCGGAAGTGAACGCTTGGATTGGCGCGAGCGTATTGAATCTTAGCAGCCCGCGTTCCATTCCGAGGAATCCAAGAAAGAACGAAAGTGGAGCCGGAAAGAGTAAACAAATTTTGATTGGCAACTTCTGTCCTGAGAACCCAAAACAAAAACATTAATACGGCCGTAATATTCCAATAAACCTCTTATAATGCCCCTATTTTCTTACAAAAAATATACTACATTTTATAATTTTTTTTTTTTTTTGCACAGAAGTTTGATCGGAGCCTGTATTCTTATCTAGCGTATTTTCTAGACAGAATCTGCTGACGTCATAAAGAAACGATAAAATTTGTCTAGAGAGGCAAAATTCAGCGTTCAGTTGTAAAGGGTAAAAGGGCAAAGGAGAACGGCACACGGTTCAACGCCATCTCTTGGACGGAAAATAACGATGTAAAAAAAAAGGCCAAGGCCACCTGAGGCTGAAGCTTCGTCCTGTAGCGACCACAGTTGGTTATATCCATCAGTGGTTTCCAACCATTCATTAACAAAACGTGGCGCACCTGCTTTCAGATGTCGTTGTGTGTGTCAAGTTCGTACATTATTGAATTTCTCACAAAATTTCATGAATAACGGTTAATGTCTAATTAATTCCTGAATAAAGATTAATGTCTGATTAATATCAAGTGAATTTTAATGTTTAAAAGGCAAAATGTCTGAAACCCCTTGTACACTTTTATTGAGCTACCAACTAAATAGATAGTCAGACAACAAACAGATGGACAGATACATGGGCGGATAGATAGGTAGACATACAGACATACACAGACAAATCGATTGATAGATATAGACAGATCGACAGATAAATATAGGCAGACAGATACAGACAGATCGATACATAGATATAGACAAATCGATAGATAGGTATAGACAGATCGATACATAGACATAAACAGAGATGGATACATGGGCAGACAGATACGTAAATAGATACAGTGTCAGATAGACAGATCGATAGGGCTTCCGCCCGTTTGCCATAATCGCGTTTGCCATAATCCCATTAGCCATAATCGCGTTTCCCTTAATCTCGGAAGCCCTAAATATCTTAGCCCAGTAGCCATAACCGCGTTTGTCATAAATGTCCGTTTGCCATAAATCGCATATCAAGTCTCACTTCAAATTGAACTCTGAAAGAATGTACTTAACATTCAGAACTATGTATGGATCATTCACTCCTGGTGCCGAGTTTCTGCGCTATCTGTTGACAAAACTCATCACTGTTTGTCATTAAAAAAAATTATGGATAATTAATGAGCACATGTACTTACTTTATGTGGCAAAAAAAAACCCCAAAAAAACCCGTTTCCATACCAAAGTTTGTTGTGTGCGCGGCGTATCTTGAGTCCTGTCAGTATTTTGCGAGCGACTAGGTCTTCCTGGAGGGGGCGGCTTTAATCGACGGCCGCCATTGTTTTTGTAACCATCTTGGATATCAACAAGGCACACTGCTACCAAAAACGTACAATCGATTATCTGTTCGTTCTGCAGCGAACTCAAGAAAGGCCACGCACACTTTAATTACAGAAATCTTTTTTTTTTTGGTTGGGGAGGGGGCAGATTGAGAATATTGCGTGGGCTTGCCCGTATTGTACTTACCCATGTATTTACTTCATAATAGGTATCCCCCCCCCACCTAAAAAAATGCTAAAATTAAACTTTCACAACATAGGTAGCCTACCACTTTTCTGAATCCTAAATCCAATATTGGGATCCGAAAATGTTAATTCTATGCTTCGAAATGCTTGAAAATTCAGAAAATTGTCCACTTTCGTTCAGTGTATAATGTTGCACCATGTATAAATAGAAGTTTCTTTAGTGGTCACGCCTACACTATTTTTATTGTTTTTAAACCATCTTTAAAAAAAAAGTTTTTTTTTTTAAAGTTAGAAAAAATTTCAAATTAACATCGATGAGATAGATTAATTTCGGCTATCTTAATTAAAAATATTTCCCTTTTTGTACCAATTCCCCAAACTTAAATTCAAAGCGGATTGTTGCCAGTGTTTCACGGCCACCCCCAAAACAGCAAAATTAACCATTCCAACCAAATAATAGCCCAAAATATATCATCATGCTAACTGACCCCGAATAAGCCTAACATTTATGGAATTCCATTTAAGGCCCTAAAACAAGGTAAGAGTCGGCCCCATAAATCAGACGAGCCAGAGCTGGTCATCGCTCAAATTAATAACTAAAACATCTTTAGAACTGAACCACGGCGTTGCGTCTATTCCATTCATTAAGTAGATTTTAATTTGGAATAACCCCAACCTGTAGTATGACCCCACGTTACAATGCCTACCAGTCCCTTAGGCTAATTGTGGTGCCGGCGTTGAGGAGCCGCTGCACGAACCAACAATCGCCACACTGTCTATCATAGATCGCCGCCCATTACAAATCCCAAGACATTGAACATTTTTAGGTCCAATAATTCTGCTTTAACAGCAGGTAATTCACCCATATTAGTCGTGGTTGAGATTAACGCAGGCTTTTGTTGAGCATCAGCGTACAGGTTTCTGGTTTTGAGATCCGCTAAATAGACTTGACCTTGCCGTACCTTGCATCCATTCCACTTTTCGTACAGATCGAATATCGGAATGCTTTCCACGATCATAAAAAAATAATCTCTCGACTAGCCTTAGAAGATGGTCCGCCATCTTGAAACTCCAGACTCGAGCCATGCTGTATATATGTACCTACTGCGAAATAAATCATCGGATTTTTTTACGCGTACTTTTCTTTTATTAGATTCAGTCTGGTCCGCGTGGCGCCCCCTACATAAGGGAAAAATCTAATAAGCGGCGAAGTCAAATGCGCAATATGGATTGAAGTATGCAGCAGGAAGTGACGCCTACTCAAAAGTATGCAGGGGCGAAGTTTGACTTCAGACGGTGGAAGAAATTTGATTTTGAACGAATTCTGAAATCTTCGGCGGCGTGATACATTTTGTGCGTAAATAGGATTTGAAGAGTTTTGTAAAACCAAAATAGTCAAGAAATGGTTCGTAAGTCTGGCATTTGCTACCGCCACGTTCGGATGAGACAAAACGAGACACGAGACGAGACTTGCAGTGATTTCGGTCATGGCCGTGTCGCGGTCTTGTCTGTCTTGTAACACGCTTCTACTGAGGTTGGGCTCCCCGCAAGTCAGCAGACGTCCCCAGTTACGAAGTCATCGGACACATGGTCGACAAGTCACAACGACATCATTCACCGACAAGGTCATCTCCCCCAGGTGTTCAAATTCACAACTTATGACGTCATCAGCGTAAACCAGTCGATATTCACATGTGGCATTGGTGGTGTTTTTAAACTACTTACTGGAGTGTAACTGATCCAAACTCTTCCCACTATGACGTCATGGAGCTGAGACATTACTGAGCCAAGTGAGGCTGTTTTCTGTACTTTGTGTATGTGGTTTTTTTTGGTTCGTTGTGCGTTTGTTTTGATTATTGTACACAACGTGCGAGCCAATGGCTTTGTGGTGGATTGCCAGTATGAGGAATTAAAAAAAAACACGTGGCGTATAACTGCATAAATATGAGGTATAGGCCTAATACGAAACTAAAGATCACAGGTTGTTGACGAAACGCGATGGAGGGCTAGTAAAAATAGATAAAAAAAATTGTTCGAAATTCTAAAGGCAGTAAAATCGTAAACGTAGAAAACATCGTAAACATCGAAGAAATCGTAAGCATCGATGGGACTAGAATATTCAAAACTGTTAATACGTAAATGTAAATACGTAAATAAACTCTGATGTCGCACCTAGTAAAAATCGGAATCTGTCTTAGTACTGTGGAAAGAAACCGAAATTCTCTCATAGAATTCCACTCGTGCTTTTAAGAAATCGGCAATTTGAGCGTTTTAGCACTCAACTCCTTTCCAGCAATAATAATAGAAGGAAACATCGTAAATTCTAAAGGTAGTAAAATCGTAAACGTCGAAAACATCGTAAACATCAAAGAATTCTTAAACATCGATGGGGCTAGTATTCTCAAAACCATTAATACGTAAAGAAACCCTGATGTAGCACCTAGTAAGAATCAGAACCTTTCTTTGTATTGTGGAAAGAAACCGAAGTTCTCTCATAGAATTCCACGCGTGCTTTTATGAAATCGGCAATTTTGTGCGTTTTAGCACTCAACTCCTTTCCAGCAATTTTCCCTCGGCCTTCGCTCTCGGGGAATTAAATCTGGAATGGCGCTTCGTGCTAACACACACAAATTATCGATTTCATATAAGCACTTGTGGTATTATTGATTGATAATTCATTCTTCTACTGTTACTTGGGTACAGGGACGACCCCACAATCACTTTACTGGGGAGGCGGCAGTAGGGCAGCAATTTTAGCCAGGGAGTGAACTGAAAAATTCTACTTTTGTGATTACCCTCCTTTCCCCCCCCCCCCCCCCAAAAAAAAATAAAAAATTAACAATAACACTTTTGCAATTCTCTTTCTCACAGCCAACGTTCTTAACTGTTTTCTTCGCTATTTTGGGGGGAGTATTTTTTATATCCAGCTAAAAAAAAATTCGGAATATACAACTCTATCAGTATCAACTAGACTGTATTGATGTGACCTCAAGTACTTCCTGTCGCTGTGAAAGAAACAACGTAGTTTTCTTAATAAGGAACCAGAATTTTCTTCGTTTATGTGTTTGATTTTGATCTGATGTGTGGGGAAGGGCCGCCAAATGGTGGGGGGGTGGGGTGGCAAAAAATTAAGGGGGCGAGCGCTTCCCTCGTCCCCCCCTTCCCCCCCCCCCCCTAGCATCGCCGCTGCTTAGGTAAATCTTGCCTAGCAGGGAGATCCTCGAAGTATCCGACTTCACTAAACACACGCATTGAGGCGGGGGGAGGGGGGGATGGGGTGGAAACAAGCGAGGGTTTAGGTGGAATGGAATGAAAATTTTATAAGTCTTGGGTATACAACCTTGTTTTAATGTATACGATGTCGGCTTCCTTTCAAAGTATTAGTGAGACTTTATTTTGATTAATCAATTTTTAAAATCCTCAGCGTAGGGAATTGGCGAACGTATTATTACTTTTACCTCAACTGAAGTTGAGAAATTGGTTATTTCAGCTTTAAGCCCAATATTGTCTTTGTGAGGCTTTTCAAAAAAAAGAAACGGTCAACATCCTGGTTCGTCACTCCCCCCCCCCCCCCCCCCCCCCCCCCCCCCCCCGCGTGAGAGGTTCTGACAAGAAACGCAGCTGAGTCAAGTGGCTCCCATTTACCACGTGGTGGCGGCCTCCTTTGGCTAAAAACTACATAATCAGTGGAAGGACGCCTCATTAAAAAGAGGAGAAGAAAGATAAGAAAAATGACGGGATGGTATATGGTCGTGAGAAAGCGAATATCTAAAATTCTTATCAGCATTATTTTTAATTCAGAGCTTCTTGCTCTTAAACATTTTTTCCAACTATTTTATTGAGGCTTAAAGAACGTATCCTTCCCTGTTTTCGCGTATCCCCAGGAAAAGTGAGTGTTGTAACATTTACACTGGTTTGACTGAATGTAACAACAAACCGTGTCCCAGCGTCCTAGTGTCCCAGGAACCCAGCGTTCAGTGCAAGGGAAGCAAGCACCTTTAAGACATCCGATAAATTTAATGCGATTGCAGGTGGACTGGCTCCGCGATTTTGAACCTTGACCAGCAATTTTTAAAAAATGGCAGAGAAAAGTTCTATTAAGAGTCGGGAAAATACAGTAATTTTACCAGGGAAACCTTGAAGCATCAGTACACAATACAATACAATACTACAATACAATACAGAGTAGCTGTAGAAATAGAAATAGAAAAGGCACAAGAAGCACCCACACAAACATCAACAATTAACGAACAAGCATTATCAAAACGAGATTTAAGGATTAAGAGATGGGGCACAAGCAAGATGAGAGGGAAAGGGCATTCCAGGCGTGGACAGCCCTTTCCGTAAAGAACTGGAAGCGAAGTGTAGTCCGGCACACAGAACCAGCAACGTGAACTTAATTCCCTACTGAATTGGATCTACCAAAATGGGCTCCCTTTCAACTATGCTAAATGCAAGGTCCTTCACCTTGGGTACAATAATCCTAAATACAAACACTCCCTCGGTTCTACGATTCTCCAATCTGTTACCAAAATACGTGACCTTGGAATCATCGTTGATGCTCACTTAAAATTTTATTCCCAAGCCCTTGCAGCTTCTGAAGCTAGACGTGCTGGTGATTTTATTCTTAAGTATCTCACTTCAGCTAGTCCTACCATGTTAAAACTAATTATCACATACTAAGTAAGACCCCATCTTGAATACTGCGTCCAAGCATGGAGACCATTTGATCAAAAATCTTATAAACTTCTTGAACATACCTTTCAGTATTTCACCAAACGTTCTGCCTTCCTTTCTCCTCTTCCCTATACCACGAAAGGCTGGCACGCCTTGGTTTTACTTCTTTCAGTACTCACTCCTTCTTGTTTTCAAGATTCTCCATGGCTACGTTTACTCTCTCATCTGCTTCACCTTTGCCCACTCTAATATAACTCGTGGTCACAGCCTCAAACTGCTGCCCAACTCTTTCAAAACTAACACAAGGAAGGGCATTTTTTTCACAGAGAGTTATCAGTATATGGAATGTAGTGCCGCAACACATTGCCAGTGGCTATACGTCTTGATAACTGGAGTCTTCTTTTGTCAACATGCCTCCTTTTTAAAATTTGCTTGGGCACTAGAGGCTAATTTGCCTTCGCCGTCAACCCCTTTAATTTAATTTAATTTAATTTAATTTAATTTAACAAACGTAAACGAATATAGTCTTACAGCACTCGTTGTGTTGGGTTACTACCAAACCCCAATTGAAGCTTTCCAAGACCATGAAGAGAAAATGATAGTGTGTTGGGCTACTACCAAACTCCGGTTAGTTAGTTGTTGAAGATTTCAAAAACCAGCAAGCATAAAAGAATGTGTCCTTACTAGGGGTCGGACGAATATTCGAATAATCGTTTGTTAAGGGCATATTGGAATACGATATATTCCATTCGAATATTCGCAAAATAAAAATTCTGTCTCATTTTTATTTTTTATTTGGTTTTTAAGTTTTCCTGTGAGCTTTTCGAGTCCCACCCAGTCTGCACTATGCTTCCTTCACTTCCCCTTTCCCTCCCAAACAATCCAAATAACAATCCATGCGTTTTGGATTGTATTTGCAAGTGGAGGGGATTAGAGGTTGTGTTTACGGAAGAACACAGCAGTACTCCCTAAAGCATTTAAGAATTAAAGAATGGGCCAAACAGGGCCATGGCAACCAGTTGATAGATGACCTCAACTTTAATATCATACATGAAAGAGAAAGACACCTTGGTGTGGATTACGTTCATTTCGTACTGCAGTTGGCAATTCATCTTTTTGTTGGGGGGGGGGGGGCCCAGAGGGTTGTTTTATGACTGCCTTCCAAGTTGCCTTTTCTAGTAGATTTAATTAAACTTGTAGTTATATTAACTACATACGCCTAGCAATGCCAATAGACTCAATAAAACTTAGGTATTTAATCAAAAACGGATTTTTTTTGGTTGGGGTGGGGGTGGGGGATTGGGAGGGCTCAGGCTGAAACATGTAAAACAAAGTTTTGAATGAATATTCGAATATTCGAATATGTGTTTTCCCTATTCGTCCGACCCCTAGTCCTTAGAGCACTCGTTGTGTAGGGTTACTACCAAACTCCACTTGAAGCTTTCCAAAGCCATGGGCAGAAAAAAAAATGCCTTCTTGTGGCACTCACTGTGTTGGGTAGAGAGACGCAGGTCGTCCGATCATCCAGACTGTTATCAACAACCCAAGGCCTGAAGGCAATTGTCACCGCTGCAAGATTGACTTTAATTGGAAGCCGCACGGCATGCTCGTGGAAAGAGAGGGGGCAGGGGCACTCTCATCGATGGGGTTCACTGAGATAGAGAGACGGGGAATGGAGGAGGGAATGGCTGTTAATGCCTTACTTCCCAGTCCCAAAATTCGGTTCGTTGCTTGCCTCAAGTAGCAATGACGAGCAGCAGAGCACGACCAATCGTGGCGACTGAAGGAATGTATCCGTGCGTTCGGAAATTAAATTTAGCCGCGCCGCCATTCTGTTGTTGATTCTGTAGCCCCCCAACAGTCCCATGACAGGCCGATTTGTTAGCTTAGAAGTTTAACTCAAATATTCAGAATACTAATAAATGGGCGAACGAGCAGAGCGAGCAAAATCTGAATTCTGATTCTGTGTGTCTGTATTAGGAAATTTTGCATGTCTGTGTTTGTGGGGTTTGTGTTTGAATTTGCGTGTCTGTAATAGGGTGGAGTGTAAAACCCTTTTGGCGGGGAATTCCTCATTGGCAGGATGAGGAAAAGTTGCTCTTGGGCAGCACTGCGACACACACAAAAACATTCATCACTCTGGGGGGGGGGGGGGGGCTTTTTGGGGGGCCCCCCAGGGGGCTGTATGGCAATGGACAGAACGGCGAAAAAGGCAAAATGACGATTTGACTGTTTTAAAATCTAATTCTTATATGTTATCTCATTCAATTCTCTCAGACACTACATCAGCACCCCGTAATTAGAAAGAATTTTATTTTTCTTAAAAACTGGAAATAATTTAGTACCGAAAATAATTGACCAAAATGGCCTTTCAGGCAATTTTGGCCCATAACAAGATTATTGCGAAAAAAGGTTTTGTGTGTGGGGGGGGGGGGGTCAATTAAGGTCGTTTATGTATGTTAAAAAAAGGATAGGACCAAGCACTGATCCCTGGGGCACCCCACATGGGACTGGCTTCCACGATGAGTGCGAGTTCTCAATCATCACCGTCTGTGTGTGCCCCCTTAAAGATGCAGAAAAAATACCTTTCTTAGTCGCTAAATATTTCAAATGAGATAATGTTAAAATTCAATTTAAAACCAGCCAAATAATGATCATTTTTGCATTTTTTGCCGTTCCGCCCATTACCGTACAGTGTTAAACTTAACGGTCCCTGGGGCAACCCAAGACATGACCCCCAGAATGATGAAATTTTTGTGTGTCATAGTGATGCCCAAGAGCAACTTTTCCACACCCTGCCAATGAGGATTTCCCCCCAATCAAATGTTTTTACACTCCAACCTTGTCTGTACGTTTACTGTTTGGGACAACGTATAAGGTTCGCAATTTCATGCTTGTTTGCTTGACATTTTTTTTACATGATTGATTTGGTGTACGAAATTTTGGCTTACCAAGACGAAATTCGTACCCCGTACAGTTTCGGGAATCAACAGAATAACGGGACCTCTCCAAAACCCAGAACAACAGAAAGACGGGGATCACAAGAAAATGTCATGTCGAATTTTGAAAGAGCGGTGGAGCGTTTGACGTTGATCGACGGCGAGTTCCGCATGATAAACCTCTCCAGAATAAAACGATGTCGCGTTTTATTAAAATTGTCTTGTTTCTTGGGAATCGGAAATCATGGCCTGTAGTTCTGTTTATGGTGAAGACGGAAGTCCCCAACTTTGACGGCAATAAGATGGTTCAGAATCTGGCAACCAGAGACGAGTCAACCACGACTAAGTATTTTCTGAATTGCTTGGAGGTTAAGTGACTGAATGACATGTCAGTCATCAGATACATTTGTGCATTTAGTGAGATGTTGCTGCTGAGGAGAAATATGTGAAGTAAAGTGAGTCTGGCAATCTGTGACTGGATGAAGAAAACGTTTGAAGAGAGTCGAAAAGAGAGGAGAGCTATAAGGTTTCGAAAATGGTTTTGAGAATAAAGTGGGGGTTTTCTCGAGGGTTCCGACAGGGGCTCAAATCTTGTACGCTCTCTGATATCGGATTTGCAATCTATATGAAATCTGCAAATCCCACTGAAATCTGTATATCCTGGAAAGCATAGCAAATCAGTGCAAATCAACACGAAATCTGAAAAGCTGGTTGCAATCTGCTTGAAATCTGTAAATCCAAGTGAAATCTGCTAATCCTTGGAAATCCTGGAAATCACAGCAAATCAACATGAAATCTGCAAATTTGCTTGCATATCCAGTAAAATCTGCAAATCCATACAAATCACTGCAAATCATCAAATCTAAATGAAATCTACAAATCTGTAAAATCTTCATGAAATCTACAAATCCAAGCAAAATGTTACAAATCCGACAACAAATCTTGCAAATCTGTGGAAATCTGTACAAATCTTGCAAATCCGTGCAAATCCCTGCAAATAGCAACAATTTCGTGAAAAGCTCTGTAAATCTGCAAATCAATGAAAATCTGTAAATTCAACGCAAATCTGAAAATCTAATGTAGTGATTTCGGATTTTCCAATATCGTACGCTATTTCCGGGTTTGTCGGACCCCTCCCGTTTTCTCGTGACATTACTGGTGACGCACAAGAATCCCATGGTCAGTAAGAAAGGAGTTCACAATGGTAGCTGTTACTGATGCGATAAGGTTGGCGTTGTTTGTTGTGACCAAAATGAATTGCCACGTATGTTTACAGGTTTAATTTCAAGGGTGTCAGCAGCAGCGCATTGTGCAATAAGGTGTAAATCGTGTTGCAGTTGGTGATGAAATGAGAGGCAAATCAATCGTCAGCCTAATTACAATTACCAGGTTAAAATAGTTTCAGGCAGGTCAGACACGTTAATTTTAAACAAGAGAGGGCCAAGGACAGAGCTTTGGGGGATCCAAGATTCGAAGTGGATGCATCCACTGACCGAACTGTTTTGTTTTTCGTGTTTAAGTCGTGTTGCAGTTGGGGATGGAAGGGGAGGTATATCAATCCTCAGTCTAATGACAATTACCAGGTTAAATAGTTCAGGCAGGTCCGACACGTCAATGCTGTACAGAGAGAGAGCCAAAGACAGAGCATTGGGGAAACCTAAAATATGACGTGGGTGCATCCACTGCGCTAACTATATTTTTTTTCGAATTTGCAATCTTTCTCCGTCATTTCACTAATATCTTTGTAGTGGTAAAGGAGCACCTTCCGTTCTTGGCCTAAGTTGTGCCACTGAGGTAATAGTATTGTTCCGCTATTCCCCAGCTCAAGTACAACGTGAAATAGAGGCAGTATAGTTAGTTTAAAAAAAAATAAGTACAGCGAGAGTCAAAGTAATAGTTAGATAACCGAAATATGCCACTACTCAGTTCATATAGGAATCGACGGGTTATGAAACGTTAGGAGGGGCAGGACGGTAACGAAGATGACGTGATTATGGAAATGGTGCTGTAGAACTGGGTTTGAATTCGTAGTTGGGAAGAAACCAGTCATCGGCTCAGGTTTATTTGATCTTTCACCAGGTTGCTCACCTGCTAACTATAAACGGCAACAGTTCATGTCAAACGGAAACATATCCGGCCGCAAAAACATAATCAGAGATATACTAGTTATCTAGGCCGAAAATAGTTCACTATTAGTTGAAAGCAGGAGTGATGGGTCGAAGGCCTGCATTCGAAGTCGGCTATTTACATATTTAGTCATAATACTGGAAAGTGCACAGCCAGAAGAAAATAAATTACACAGTTCAAGTTACAGTAAGACTGGGGTTATAATAATTGCGCTCGAATAATTGTGTGTCTTGACTTAAGACTGCGTTGTAACCTCGCAGCAAGACCGGAAAATACGGTTACGTTTAGGCAAATCCATGGAATTTGCGGATGCCTGCGGCCGATGGTCTTCAACAAACAGCTCCTTTTTAGCCCGCAAGGTCGCGTGGAACGATAGTATACAGGTCAAACCGGTTGCAACGAAAAAGGGCTCCGTAGTCCTATCGCAACATCCATCGAAATAACGACTTCAACTTTCAAGATAACTAAACAATTGTATTTCTTTCTTGTGATATCAAAGCTTGACTCTTTTGGAAAAAAAAATAGATTTGAAAAAAACGAAACCCTTACGCATTAATTCAAGCCTTTTTGATGGAAACAAAGACTTTTTAAATTGTGTTAATTCAAGGGTGTCAGCAGCAGCGCATTGTGCAATGAGGCGTAAATCGTGTTGCAGTTGATGATGAAAGGAGAGGCAAATCAAGCGTCATCCTAATTACAATTACTAGGTTAAATAGTTTCAGGCAAGTCAGACACGTTAATTTTAAACAAGAGAGGGCCAAGGACAGAGCCTTGCGGAAAGTTTTTGGCATTTGTGGTACGTGCAAAGTAGAGACAAGAATTAAAGGTACATCCGGCCTGCCTTATAAAAGCCACACGCAGATCGCCATCCGCTCATGTTACCATCGCCAAGGTCGTCTGGGGTGGTAAGCTGCGTTCGTCGCAGCGAGGAACGCAGCTGCTGTTTCGGTTGGCTTTGGAAATAGTAACGAAACAGCATCAATTTAAAGATTGCGTCGTCACAAAACGGAATGATTTTCGTATTTTAACATCACGATTTATAATTTTTTAGGCTAGTATCTTATAATTTTTCTTCAGCGATCAATTGGCATAATTAATTTTAATTTTTACCGCCTTAGTCTTTTAGATTTTTGATCTCATAGTAATTATTAGCAAACGATTAAAATTAGTACATGCGCACACACAGATGAAACTTCAAGGTTATTGTAGGCACGCAAAGGATCATATACGTGTAGGATACAGTAAGTACCTCAATATTCCACAGAAATTCTCGTAGACGCCACACTTTAAAATTAAATTTTAGCAAAGAATTGACTAACGGTAAGAAAAATAGACCTTTGGGGCCGTACCTGATATGGAAGATCGATCGAGAAAAATGGCGCTGGGAAGAATGTACTTTTGATTTACACAAGTGAAAAGTACCGAAAGTACCCTTTAAGACCACGCCCAAATACACGAAATCCAACGCAAGGACATCAGACCCAGGCTCCCATGCCCAGCACGCTAATCGAATTTTCCCCAAAACAGTAGTCGGCTATTTTTATCATGCGTTTACGGAGGGAAGGGTGAATATCAGATGCTCTTTTCTTTCCCCATAAACGTCCCCAAGGTCGGCCCGTTGCTTCACCGTAAACAGCAATGGCGCGAAACCAGGCAGTATATATATATACAAGGCAAGCGCACAAGACAATGCCCTTGGTTGGGAGCGCCACACAGCGGCAGCATTCAGCATCTCCTTACTCCAGCGCGCAAGGGAGGTAGAGCGAGCCAAGAAGACTCGTCCGTCCGGTCGGGCTAAGATTAAAGGCCTAGCGGGAGACAAGGTCGGGGCAGTCATCCGTACACGACGAATTAGCACCGGTCCAAATTAATCTCTTGGAGGCTCGCAACCAGTTGAGAAGAAAGTGGCACACGCACAAGAAGTGGCATCCAGTTCCAGACAAAACGAACGGAATGGACGCCTACATTTTCTTGCCCCTAGCAAACAGCGTTGCCAAATTGGTGGAAAAAAATGTCTGTAAATTGTACCAAAAATTTGTAGATATCTAAAAATGATACTTTCGCCGTCCTCATGTGATTTAACTTCTTTTGCGATGCATTATTATTATTTAAGAAAAAAATTAACTACTGATCTTTACGCACATGACACTGCACGGTCGTAGCAGACAACTATGTTATGGGGAGACCTTCACAAGAATCTTGTATTGAAGTATATCCATGATAAAAAATTAACTGAAATTAACTTTCTTATTACCCTACGTTAATCCTGACCATTGTTACAATGATGCTGTATAAATTCCGTATTCGCACGGCTGGAACAATGTTCAACAATGGTTGCATACTTATTACGCGCACTTATTTTGCACAATTTTAGCATTCTTACAAGTATGGCCATCTTCAAAGTAGGTTGAATAACAGTCACTGCATGCACGATCGTTGTTGCGGGCTTATCATGCTTGGTATCAAAACGGAGAAACAGGTAATTCAGCCACACTGAGAATAATAGGTGGCGCCTAACATTGATACTTCCCTAAGAAGACCAAACACCCGGGGTGCCATGGGAGGGGGAGCAGGGATGGGTATTCAGACGACATTATGGGAATGCGGGGGGGGGGGAGGGGGGAAGGGACATCGGGGGATGTGCAAG
>JAHWFP010069651.1:4633-25803 GCA_023313725.1 Lithobius niger | reverse complement strand
AGGTCAAGTACTATACAGTAGGCGAAGACTGATGTCTGTCAAAACGAATATGATAAGTTGTCAAATGCTTGTAGAAGAGTTTATTGAACAATTGCCAGATGAAGTCAAATGGTTTTCGATTGACAACAGTAATGTTGTGACAGTCGACACTGCAGCTCAACTTGTTGATTATTTTGCAAGACAAGGTCAAGTACAAATGGTAAAGGTCAATCAAATGATAGCAAAAAAAAATAGAGATTTTAATGGCCAAAGTGGCCAGAGAAATAACAGGTATCAGAAAAAAGCAGTAACGGAAATGGAACACAGGGAAGTGAATGGTAATTCCAATTCAAGTGTTAATTACCATGGAAGCCAACCAGATATGGGTGGGGGAGGAGATAAACTATCGAATGCAAATAGGAATGCCAAAAAATGTTTTTTCTAATGGAAATGATGAAGATCATGATAAAAAACAAGCATTTCGATAAAAGATCTCAGTTGCCCAAGGTTTTGCTTTTTATGCTTAAGCGACAAACACTTAAAAAATGACTGTACACAGAACACTGCTAATGATCACAATAATGCACGATTGACCTAAAATGCACATACTCATTTTAGGGGACACAAGGAACATGAAGTTCAAAACGATACAAACAATATATACACTGGTACAGTTAATGTTCTTAAAATTTGGTGAGATATACGCTTGATGACAGATGTCGTACCAAGCAGAATAGTAACCAAGATAAGGTTTACTAATAATGCTGTAGATTACGAAATATTTTAATGGAGCTGCCCATGGCTGACGTTTTCATTACAACCCCACGGGGTAAGGACAATATGCTTGTGGCAATCTCACCATTCAAAACACTCTAAAAGCAAGCGTATTATGAAAACACTTGAGGAAACACTAGAGCACGGCAGGTTAGATGAACCGTTTGCCACGGTTTGGTTGCTCATGCATATGTCCATGTTTCGTCGAAGTAAGTTTCATCATCCAATTTTGTTGCACACACTGGCCAACAAACGCTGATTTTCGTGGGCTTAGCTCGCTCAATCAGTGCATCCAGTGGCTCAAATCACAGGATGTACCATTTAAAAAATGTGCGCGCTGAACCATCTTTGTACGAAACACTTTTCTCTTGGAAGTAAATAAATAAGCTTTCGTAGAACAAAGTTGAAACCTTTAGCAAGGCTGCTTTGGCATTGTTGTTTTCTGGGAGTGGAAGAAAGTAAATCGGTGTACTAATAATGCCTCCTTATTGTATTGTTTTAACTTGAGAGGTTTTATTGTTGGCGATTACTTTGCAAGATAGTAATGACAAACCTCGTGCTCAGCAGCGATTGTTGTTGTACACTTGTGAAACAATTCAGGTCATCTCTGAAAGCCCTCATCTACGAAATAAACACGCCATTGTATCGTTTCCAGCTGCCAATTTCAAGGCTTGCTGGCCTCGAAATTAACAACACAGCTTAGTTTGATTTAAAACTAAATGCATTTAGCTGAAACATGGATTCTTTCATTTTTACCCATCAACAATTTAGACGATAGTTTTCAATCCATAGGACGTGCACCAAGAATTATTAGGCACCGTAGCAAAGACATAACACGTGAACGAAGAATGAAAACCGATTGAAGTGATTGTTGTGGCCTTTTCCTTTTCTTCGTTTCTTTTCGCCGTCATCCAGAATTATTACGAGATTCTTGGCAAATGCTTTCGCAGCAGTTCGTTTTACCTTCTAGCATGACAATACGAATGCCCCCGTCTGTCCCCATTAAATCATCAACTCGAAGCAACCGACCGTGCAAAGCAACTAAACGTCAATTGTGACGCATGACGGAGTTCCAGACGATGCCAATAGGAGGCGTAAACGGGTCCTCCTACTTCCAGCACCTTATGGACAACCAGTGTTCAAAGTGGGAATAATATGAACCAGTATGACAAAATCTGAAGGCCTTTTTTTTTAGTGGGGGAGGGGTGGGGGAATTAAAATCAGAAAGCTGGGTTAGTGGTGTAGTGATAAAAATAATGAATTTGATATTTCACAAAACACAAAATAGCCACAGAAACATAAAGCAGCTTCATATGTAAATATTAATAGGAGTTTTGATTGAACCATTAACCACATCACTTCTGGTTTTCATCTTCATATACAAGCAACATAAATAAGATTACTGAAGAAATGAATGAAGCGACACCGTGTGTTTCTTTTCCTGGAAGCACTTAAGCAAAACAGGAGTGTGCTGCAACCATAGCCCAAGGATGATCACCGACGTTGGTGAAAGGATAATTAATACTAAATATTCTTTCATTGGGCGGCTGGAGCTGTTTTATATTAAAGAGGGCATTTGCTTTGCAGTTTACTGCTTGCGTGTAGCACCGTAGCGTGTCTAAGGCAAATCGAAAGTGGCCTATCAAGCGGACCACAGCATGCATGCATGCAAGTGTTGTTTGTTGGGAAGCAATTTTGTCTTTCACTGCAGCCTTCTTACCAGAAAATATATAACAGTACAAGAGTTGGTACTGTAGAAAATAAATTTTAAGAAGTGAAATAAAAAGGATGAAGTAGTTAATTAAGCACAGGATAAATAAATTGATACCAAGTTATACATTAGGGTTCTCAAGGGAATTTTGGTTAGGCTCAGCCTACCCAAAGGAACCGCTACTATCAACATGGTGCTGCCATTTGACTCCTATTCTTTCAGCATTTATATAAAGTGGTAGCAAACATAAACAGGGTATTAATTTGGCAATGCAAGTTAGTTGTTCTCAGAAATTGTTGAATCTGTGCGTGCAGGTGTGCTTGGTAAAAGTGGTGATTTTCGTAGAAATTGACCGACATCAGCCCGCCGAATGACAGGATTAACAAGAGCTACTACATTTGACCAGACAGTATTATTCTCGGATTGTTGCAAGAATTGCAGTGCTTGGTTTCTGGCATTAGAATGCTGTTACGTTAACAAAATTTTGTTAGCTACACACGAATAGCGAGACAAGAAGCATGCATTAGTGCCATTACCATGGCCAAGTCCCAACAAACTAAATTACCTATCCTCGTACCATCAATGATACTGTTTCTGTGGCACATTTAGACATAGGAGTGCACCTAGGAAACCAAAAATTGAGAGAAAAATAATAGTTGAATGTTATTTGTTAAAATTATCTAGACACACGCTAGTAACAGTAGATCATCCCATTGTTAAAAATTGATTGTTAATGATAAAAAGGCGACTCACTAGCAGACGTGTGTCTGTTAACTGTAAGCAACTGAAAGCATATTTTGGCATGTTGAGGATAAATCCCAATGCGACAGAAATGTTTCAAATTTTGGAAAATGTAAGAGGAAGGGTCAGAGATAAAAGAAAAACTAAAATTTAAAGGATGAGTGTCCACCAATCAGAGAAAAAGATGCGTCAATAACGTTCTTTTTATGTTACTGTCTAGCTATCTAGCTGACTAGCTAATAAGATTTTTCCCATGTTAAATCCCATAGACTTTTTGCTCATGGCTACCGCAAAATTGCGAAGGCTTAATTACCTATCTGAATTTTTGCACACGGATGCATGGTGATCTGAGGATGGTCCTTTTGTTGGTTTGGGGGTTGTAGGGGTCACGACAAATGCGTGGGAGAGTTTTGAAATTTGCCACCGTCGAATTTAAATTTCGTTTCTTTTCCAAGTTGCAACCAAAGATTTTAAGCAACAATGGCTTGAACAATCAAGACTGGATCTTAGATTTATTGTAAAATCCTGGACGAACTAAAAACTGAACTGTAACGGAGGACAAAATAAACAAACATTAACGTTGCCGTGGACTGCGTAAGAATAAAGGGATGCACGTTAGATGATGGTTACGCAACAATACGAGCATACACGAGCTAATAGTTTTTTTTTGTTAATAACCCAAAAAAAAAAATGCTTCACGTTCTGCTGTTTTAGTAACAGCGACCTTCGGGGGTTTCTGCATGACTAAATGTGAACGAAATCTTGAATAATTAAGGGGAAGTTGCAGGGATAAACAAAACAACTGAAGGGGATGCGCTGATTGAGTGAGCGAAGCGAACGAAATCAGCGATTGTTAGTCAGTGTGTGCAAAAGTGAGATTGAAGCATCCTAAACAGACGGTGTACCCTTATGTACGTTCAGTCCTATGAAAGTTGTGATATCCACCCAAAACCAAAACTGGTAGAAAAACCTGCCAAGTTTCCAAAAACGGTCGGCCTTTGAAGGTAGTGATATTATTTCACCAGGGAAAGGCCGCCATGGTTAATCCTATTAGCCAAGTTAATCGCACCGTAGAATACTTTGGACGTTAAATGAAAACTTGAAGATTGCCACCGCTAGTAGCAATCTTCTAGTTTTCATTTAACTTTTGAACTATTAGTATGTGCGATTAACTTGGCTAATAGGATTAACTTTGGCGGCCTTTCCCTGGTGGAATGATATCACTACCTTCAAAGACCGACCGTTTTTGGAAACTTGGCGGGTTTTTCTACCAGTTTTGGTTTTGGGTGGATATGTCTTACATCCAAGCAAGTCATGAAATTTTACGTTGTAGTTTTGAAGATTTATCAAGAATTTGCAGATGAGATGAGTGAATATGAGACAGGTATGAGTCAAAACGTTTGGAAGATAATAAACTGCACAACTATCATCTTACCCCCAACCAATTTTAATTTTCCAAGGGTGGGGAAGTGGGGGGTAAGGCCCTCATGTTGTACTCACAGGGTTCCACTTTTTTTCCGACTACACAATCGGCCCCTTAACCACTTCCAACGGACGTGTAGCCGTTTAAAGATATAGTCCCAGTTTTAAGTATTATTGCAGGAAGATACTTTAATGTCCAAGCAAAAAACGGGAATGTCTTCAACAACACAGAAACTTCTGCAGCGCCATTGTTTGCAGCCCCTTCTACTGATTGTTAAGCACCCATACTTAGGCGTATTAATGGCTTGATCACTTGAAATCAAATGCTCTCACCCACACAGATCTCTAGACAGACAGTTTCACACTTAATTGAGCTCGTCAGTAGAACATTTTCTAATGATAAACCCAATCAAGGGCGAAACTGTTTAGATATCCCTGTGAGTGAAAGCAGCTTAAATCGACACTGGAATATCACAAATGCATTTAAAATTGACCTAAAGTCCTGTGAATTTTGAAATAGGGTACTAAAACGACTTAATTTTCTCTTGGGCCAATGAAAGCTAACGCCTGATGCATTGAAAAAAATGGTGAATTACATAGATTCCCGCTTGCTACATTTTTTTTATGTCAACACTCGCATATTGCCTTAACACGACTTCAGGTTCTGTCGGGGCCTAATCAAACTCCGTTCCAACCAGCTGTCCAATGATGAACTTTGCAACGCCGATCATTTCTGTTGATTCTGTTTTGATCACACTTTTTCCAGAGCTCCTCGATGGCCAAATTTCTGGCTTCATTGTTAAGTGAGGTAACCATACTTGCATGGATCCGGTTGTCACATATACGTCAATTCCTGCAAATGAGACAATGAACCCCCAGACAATGTGGCAAAACGTTTTATACCCGAATATATTGTAAGCATTTTAGAATAATCTTAAAACTTGATCGTTAAGAATCTGACCTTCCACAGTCTTCCCCAAACTGAAAAGTGGAGGAGAGTATTGTTGGCAACTCAACAAGGGTCGGGAGCTTGGTATAACCTATTACTTCTTTTCTATTACTTATTTGGGCAAGAACATTAATTTAAATGAATTAAGCATGAATTAAAGGGAAGTATTTTTGGGAAAACAAAACACACTCATTACTGCACAACCATTGCAACGTCATATTGAAGACACCCCCACGAACATGGACATTATAGTGTCATTTTGGTGGTGATGCAATATTTGACAAGGGGAAAACGTACAATCCAAATCATGCAAACAAACAATGAAGGTGGTTAACGCAATTTGGGAAATAAACTATTCCACGAAATGATTTACCTTTCCTCTGTAATTTCTTTCACTAACCATGCACAATTTCAAAGTCAAAGATACTCCTCAACATCTTCCAAATTTTTGATAGTCCTTTTATTGATATTGATGAGTAGCTTTGACTTTGAAATTGTGCATGGTGAGCGAAAGAATTTACGATTTCTTCCAACTTTCCAGGTAAACTTACTGAAGTTTTCTTTCTCGTTTTGAGGAATTAAGTGGGGAAAAGGACAAATAATTATATTAAAAAATAAAAAGAAACTAAGCCCAGACAGTTTCTTTAAAAAAACACTAACTTTTATACACTTACAGCACCTTACGATATATGGACTAGAACTAGTGTATCAGTACATAGCTTGAATACAGAATACAGCTGAAATGAAAAGAATACATCATTGTACATATAACTTCTTGTCAAGTCTGACATTGTCAAGCATGCATTTCAAATATAACAATCTGTATTTACGCGCTTTAACTTCATCGTTCTTCTGTTACAATATTGACATGATCTATCCAGCATTATGTAGGACAATCACTTGCTTCCATCAATTTATCAAGCAAATTATAACAAGCATATTTTGTGTTCATCAAATCTTAGAAACATACAAAAACTTTTGCCTTCATTGAGTTGCTTTGTTTTACTTTGTTGCTGATCTTTCATGCATGGTTTTAATCGCACTTTCCTTACACAGCAAATTTTTTAGAAATTTGATTTACTACTCAGTTTAACATGTCTACCTTCAATGTTGGACGACCATTTTAGTGACGCAGGATTTTTAGTACTGAAATAATTTAAATTTTTTTATAAAAGTTAAAATCTGGGAGTGGGAGGCATTCCTTGTACTTACATACAAAAATACAACAAACGACCAAATTGTTGCTGTGATGTTTCCCCAGAATTATCCAGTTATTACGATGAAATTGCTGGGGATAAGTCCCAGAAAAAATTTGGTTGTGTTATTGTATTTCTATGTGAGGAGACATGGTACCTTCCCCATCTAAGAACAACTTTCATCCACGTTTCTTTGAAGTATTTATATTGAATTTAATACATTGTCTTGGGAATAAAAAAAATTGTATGACCTCGAATTCCTCCCCATCACTCACAATAACAAGTTTGCAATACTAGCACAGTAAGTCGTTGGTCGGAAATTCCACTATGTTTTGTTCATAACCGAACAGTCCATAACTAATATTCTGGAAATAGACCATTCATGCTGGAAAACAAGACCAGGAAGAAGAATTTCTCTTTTAAGTAATAATAGTACGAAAGGTTGCAGTACATTTTAAAACATAACATCCAACAGTGTGATTTTTTTCACACACAATGTAACTTAACAAAAAAAAAAAACACCTAGAAACAACTTGACAGGGATCAATAAAAATCTCACTTTCCTATTGACTGACGAATGATATATTCACAGGAACGAACTGACAGTGAAAAGGCCAACCATAACTGCCTCCCCCCCCTCCCTACTGAAAAGTGGCTCAGCGATGCAAGTGGCTCAGCGATGCAGGAGGCCCTTTACCTCGATTATCTCGGGGTCCATTGGTCGACAGTTGGGAGGGGGGGGGGCTGTTATTGTCTGTCCACCCTTATGTATTCATATTTAGTACAAACATGTTTACAGTGACCATACATTAAGAAAAAAATGTAGAAAAACTCTTACACAACTTGAGGTAGCAGTTACCTCTCGTTATTGCTATCTTGTATTTGAGGAAATTGTAAAACAAAGCTGCCTACTGATACGGACTTGAAGTATTGCTGACTTGAGCATGTGGATATTGAAAATGCCATTTTACGACTGGTAACCAAAAGTTGATAGCAGTTCACTGTGGTGTACGACTGCCTTCGAGGCAAAGCTTGTATTATTGATTTTTGCCCAAGGCAACTTAAAATCTTTTACGCATTCTTTTTTACTCGCCATCATCCTAATGAGAGTAAGTGGGCATTAAACTCTAACAGCTGGCAACATGATCCATTCTTTTTTCGACTTCAATGCTAACACTATTTACTGGCATACATTGTTCGTTGTAGGCAGTATAATCTAATGGCAGTATACGAAGTCAACTACAATATAATACAGGATGAATAATATTATATTGTTCAGACACGAAATGTAGCAAAAGGATGGCATACTGGAACTTGCTTCAGTTCACAATTATGTCACAAAGTCGGACTTCACGATCACAACATTACTAACGTAGAATAGTAGAAGAATGTGGAAATTTTTCCATAAAAACACATACGGTATGAACATGACGACACATTAGTGTGCAGTGAAAAAAACTCCTGTCCCAGCTAAGACTGTTTCACAATCTTGCAGAAAGAAAAATGTACGACCGCTGATTTGCAACGCTTCTCCCAGCCGGAGAATTCAGTGGGTTTTTTCCTTAGTTAAATAAAAAAATAATAATAAACTACCTAGAGAACATGTCACGAGTGGATATGTCGATCATTCGTCGACAGGTTGCTGAGCAACGCTTGGTATTCGTCGATACTCAAGAGCTCGCCTTCATCATCCACATCATCGACATAGCTCACTTGTTGCTCTTCTTGTGCCGTCCACTTCCCTGCAGCACGAAGCTCTGCTTCCATCTCATCAGCGACCATTTCAATGTCCCGTTTAGTACGGAAGTCGCTTTGACTTGTAGCTTCAATGCACAGAACAATAAACGCATTGTTGCACGAAAACTGTTCTTGTGATAAAAGCTTGCTTGCACTCAGTGGACTGGCAAGGCCAGATTTGTCCTTGATGTCAGAGTGCCATGCATCACAATATAGGTCCATGGAGCGTTCGCCACTTTGCTTGGATCCATGCCAAACTATTTTCTGTGGCCTATAGTTGAGTGAAGAAAAATAATACAATATTAAAGCAAATCAGCACTTAAAAAAAATAATTAACATATGTATTTCCAGTTCACACTAAGATCTACATCATTAAAGACGTATGATGTGCGTGCGTGCGTGCGTGCGTGTTTGTATCTCTACTCCTCTGGAACCAAGGCACCTACAGAGAGGGAAGTATGACCAAATGAAAGACAATTAAATTTCATAATCATTAGGCCTATTTTCATCACTGTAACTTGATATTATGACCCTCAAATACGCGAAAGAACCTGAAAAAGTAACGTCAAAAGACTTTTTTTACCCTTATGATGTTTGTTCATGACGTTATAGTTTGTTCATGCATGGGTTAAAATTCGTGACAAACATACCATCTTAAAGCTATTAGTTACGTACTGAGATGATCTGGAAGAGGATGCACGCAAAAAAATAACCAAAAAGGACGACCTGTAGACCTGGTTTTAAAGGGTGTCAAACATTCACACTTCTGAAGCATGAAGGTGCATGGATTGAGCAAGTAAAGCGTGCGATTTCCACGTAAACTAAACCTTTTTAATGTGTGTTTCGCTTTGCTCTCTCAATATTTCAACTCTCACCTTCGTAGGGGATTACTTCTGGAGAGAAGACGTACTAACGTACAAGCAAACAAATCGTATGTTATGAATGATGTAGGTGAAATGCAGATGTGCTGAGGAATGTGATGAACGAACTATAAACAATAAGTACAATTAGCTTGCGTCGAAATAATCAGCAAATAGATTTTGTGATGCTCTTGGAATCAAAGAAATTACATGAATCATGGATCGATGCCAATGGAGTGAGTGCAGCGAACGATATGACTAGTACCACATTAAAAAATATGTGGTCTAAATCACACTACAAAATAAACAAGCATAGGAAAGCTGGTGCCATGAGAAATTTAAGTATAACAGAAAATAGTACAAAGAATACAAAGATTAGTCATCACAAAAGAAAGAACACCACATAACATATTAGTATTGTTAATATGAGTTTTTACATAGATAAGTATACTCGTCACTCAGCCAGATGAAGTAAAACATAGACAGATACCAAAAACTATAATTACGAATTCTGCCTAAAATAATTCTTGCAATGCTACGTATGACAAAAACATTTGAAGACTTTAAGATTCCCAGGATTGCCTGTTAGATGTAAATTCCTGGTCTTTGTCAATTTGCAAGCAGTCTGTAAGTTACAAGAAAAAAAGGAGGTCAAGCTGGCTAAACAGCATGCAGTAAAATTGCAGACCACAGCATGGAGAAAAATTACACATAAAAACAAGTATTATTTTGATCATCAGGTTTTGCTTACAATAAAGTTCATTGCACATCACACCTTTTTTTCTGTTCACACCACTACTCCAGACTTATGTGCTGAGGGGGCCTTTTTTTGGTCGTGTATAACAACTTACCTGCATGCTTCGCTCACTTCCCTCTGGCCCAGGGTATCCTCAGCAAGATGGCTTTTTTGTTGCTGATCATAGCTATTGTGTGTTTTTAGGTAGATATATGTCAGGGCGTGGAAGGAGATAATGAACAAATTTCCTAGTGATTAGCAGTAGTGGCGCCAGCCAATTCCAGATAGGGGGGCAATGATTCCCCGACAGGGGGGCAAAGAAAACGAACATTTTTTATTCACATTTGTACTACTTTAGCAGGGGCACGGCGAAATCAGCTAGGGGGTGTGGGGGAGCGCTGCAAGCTCCCCCAGCGGGGTCAGGGGCGGAACCCCGGAAGCTGAAGCATTTTACGCTATTTGAGGGCCTATTTTGGGCTTTCCGAAACACGTTTGCACCACATTGTTAAGCAAATGTCGGATGTTTTTCGTAAACATTCTTTAGCATGAGAGGTCGTAAAAACCTAATCGTGACCAAAATTCTGTTTTTTTTTACACATTTTATTTACAAATTAAATTAATTGATGAATTAAATTTTTTTTAAATATCATTAAATTAACGTTAACTAACACTGAATAATTTAGGTTTGAAAAATATTTAACCTTAGCAAGAACACACAGTTGGCCGTCATTCGTGTTGTGCGTTGGGCTTTTAAAATCGGGCCTTCTCTTTTTAGAAATAACTGGTAAGACATTGGCATCCCAAACGTGTCTCATAACTAAGATGCCTGTCAAATCATGGAGTTGACGGTCTAACGCAGCAAATCAATTTTCAGTTTAACCACTTATACTGCACATGATTTTCACTCAGTTCATTGGTATCACGAATTCAAATGACGAAAACTTAACAACTTTTGTTTTGTACATATTTAGTTAACGTTTCTGCATTAACTAAGACAGCTCTTAAATATGGAGGTTATGAGGGACTACTTAAGCAAAACGGCAAACTCATATTTTGATCTTTTCCTCCCCAAATTTTTACGAATTTTATGTCGTTGTGTGGACTCAGTCTTCCGGCTGTTCCCCGATGACAATCTCGGTTACTCCCCGACAGGGGGGCAAGGCTTTCCCGACGGGGGCCCCCCTGCCCCCCGTGACACCACCACTGGTGATTAGTGCGCATGTGCTGTAATATTTAATGGTTAGTATTCATTTGCAAAGTGAATATGCTCAAGACAGTGGCGTCTCCTTGGATTTCTGAAAGAGGGTGCTGTTCTATACCAGCTAGGGAGCCTGGTGGATTGTTGTAAGCTTCCCCCAGCGGGATAAAAGCCTTTAAATTTTAAGATTTCTAAGTGCCGTTTGAGACTTCTGGAGATCCTGATTTTCTGGTATCATAAAGAAACATAATTAATACTGTCAGTAGTAATACTTTGACACAACGAATGTTTGGAAACTAATGCCTAAATACTAGGATACACTTTTTGCCTCTTCATGTGAGAAGTTATTTTAAATCTTTATGAGATTTCCTTAGTTCTGGAACACGATTATTAAAAAAAATACCCTTTGTTTAAAATACACTTTTTCAAGGCTTTCAATAATTTCATTTTGTGTAAATGATATTTAGTGGAGCCTACCACTGCAGCCGTACAATACAAATTGCAAACGACGATTACCTTTTTAGCGAACTTGTCCTTTACGTTGTTTACATCTAGACTATTGGAACGTTTTGACAAAAATTAAAGCAACATACCACCTGCCTTATAACCTTCCGCCTGCCTTATAACAGCTACGCGTCCATCGCATCCGCGCATTTATCGTAGTCAAGGTCAACTGAGACAGTAACTTTGTTCCTCGCAGCAAAAACGCAGCTACTAGTAAGTTGGCATTGCATCTAATAGACAAGCCAGCATGAATGCATTAATTGTGCCATCACAAACCGGACTGATTCTCTTATTTTAAAATCACAATTTATAATTTTCTAGGCTAGTGTCTTATAATTTTGCTTTGGCCATCTATTGGAATTTAAATTAATTTTAATTTTTACAGCATTAGTCTTTTAGATTTTTTATCTCATGGTAATTATAAGAAAAATGGTACATGTACACACAGAGATGAAACGTCATGATTATTGTAAGCGCGCAATGCATCATATACTGCGGGACGCAGTAAATAAAGTTAACAATTATTCAACAGAAAATCTCCTAGACGCCACGTTTAAAAATGGATTTCTACAAGGAAAAGACTAACGGTAAGTAAATAGACCTTTGGGGCCGTATTTGTTGTGGAGGATCGAGAAAAATGGCGTTGGGAGGTATATCCCTTTAACAAGCAAGGCCTGTTAATCTGGCGTTGGGCATCGTTGATCACAGGTAAGATTGAAAATATTTTCTTTCAGTTGCCGTTGTTGCCGGAATTGTTGCAATTTTGCAGGTCAACACAAATGTCAGTATTTATTTTAGTACTCAAGGGGGTGCGGTTTCACCTGGCGCCCCCACCTAAATCTGCCACCAAGAACCTGAATTCACTTTCCAGTTTATCGGAAAAGTACTCCGATCCATTAAAAGAGACGTACTTCGTAACTTCGGCCCACACCAAATCATGTCAAGTTGGCTGTTTAACTTTCTTTTCCTATTACTGAAATTTTGGTGGTTTCCCTCACTCCCACCCAGCCAAGTTAACAGCGTAGAAATTTGAATCAGGACTCAATGTGACCCATTGCAGGCTAGAATTACAAAGTCCGTATGAGGATAAGGCTTGCTGGATCTATGAAAATATATGGGTAAAATAACTTTTAGCGTGTGAAAAACGAACAAACTAATCACCTTTACACTTTACAGTTGTTGATATTTCCCACTGCCGACCTTTCCAGCTGTCTTATTTGCTTTTCCAGTTTCCAATCTTCACAAGCAGCTGATCATTATTAAACACTATACTATTACCATACTTACCATGCATTGTCTGTTTGGACATTGCGGCCATCAAAGGAGTAAATTCGTGGTTGGTAGCTAAATGGTGCACCAGTACCGCTGAACATATCTTTCCACGAGTTAAATAAAATGTCTCCCTGCAAACATACCAATCAGAAACATTTACGCTTAATTATATCAAACTTGTTCAAATTAAGATGCAAGTTAAACGCATAATGTAAATAAGACGATTATCCATAAAGAGGTTAATAAAGTCGTACTAAGAATGGGTAAGAAGGCACCAAGACATTTTTTTGTGAGGGCAACATTTTCAAACATAACTTACCCACCCAGCAGAAGGCAAGGTAAGTAAGGTAACAAGCAAAAAACAAGACTTGTAACGCACACCGGACCGGTAATTCGTAGTCCCAGTGCGCACTGCAAACATTGTGAGGGTTACCTGGATACCTCAAACAATGTGATCAAGCACAGACCAGAGGTTCGAGTACCTGGCTGCCAGTCAAGTGAATGTCTGATCGAATCCCATGATCGCTAACTTAAGGTACATAAAGGCCTTTAAAAATAATAATTAAAAGATGTACGATGATGAGAAAATGAAAAGGACTCTTTCACATCAACAACGAATTTTAGGGTAAACCATAACGCCGAAAGAAGTCAGTACAAACGAGCATGGTGAACATTGAGAAGCATCCCCGTGTACCAAACAATGAGAGCAACCACAGCCCAATGGTCAGAGTGGTTGATGTGGATTTCAGTGAGTAAATTAATAAAACTGCTAAGGCGTTCCGAGGTTTTTGACTCTCTAGAGTTGTGAAATTTTGACTGACCATTGAAAAAATTGCAGGGAAATAAACAGAAATGAATGTGCAACAACCAAGTATTTAACAACCCAAATGAAATTCCAAGAAGCACGCCCCCAACCTGATGAGTCTTCAAATCTTTGCTTTATTAATACTAGAATGGGTTATATTTATTATTTTGTTCAGTGAATGACTTGACAAAAATAACGGGTTAGTTTATGTTTTAGTGACTTCACATAGTTTTAGTTATTTAGGCTGCCGAGTCGGTGACATGCTTAAAACGAAGTGAAGCGCTTGCCTGTCTTGACATAAGCACGTAGTCTCTCCTGAACACAAGCATGTACAAGGGTGGTGGTTTGGCAGTATTAGTGTAAAGTTTTTCAGTGTAAGGGTGATCTGAGCTTAGAATGCCCTTCCTGAGGAGGCTGTACAGGTGCATTCAGTCGACAGTTTTACATTTTTATTGGGTGGGACTATTCTGCGAAAATTTCCGAAGAGGCCTGATTTTGTTTCTAAACCATGATTCACGTTTTAGATTGTAAATCGTTGTACGAGTTAACTGGGACTAGTATACGGTAAGCGACTTCTAACCCTACTAGCAACCAACCACTATTGTGGTTAAATTATTATTATTACAAAATAATGAAACGTGGGGGTTAAACGTAGTGGTGATACGTGGTGGGAGCTAGTACCGGTAAATTTTGCTGTTGATCGCCATTACACAG
Organism: Lithobius niger; assembly: GCA_023313725.1. Classification (NCBI taxonomy): domain Eukaryota; kingdom Metazoa; phylum Arthropoda; class Chilopoda; order Lithobiomorpha; family Lithobiidae; genus Lithobius; species Lithobius niger. The sequence goes on along the minus strand of JAHWFP010069651.1, from coordinate 11,205 downwards.
CAGCTTTCTGAAGAAAAAGATGCCTCGAACACAACACCACTCCGTATCGTATTTATAAATGTCAGTGGCAGTGCTAGAAGGGTGTACCCCTCCCCCCACCCCCACAAAGAAAGACGAAAGACTGAAGAGGACGTAAACAAAAGCTTAACCAAGTTCAATTTTGTTTTAAGAAATTGTTTTTTTTTATTTCATTTTTGTTTGAGTTTAAGAATTGGACTGTATTCTTTCGTCGCGGGAGGAAGGGAATAAAATTGCACTGGGGCGTACAATGCCCCCCCCCCCCCTCGAAAAAAAACTCCTAGCTATGGCTTTAGTCAGTGGTGAAGGTATTTTCTTGACCTTCTCCAAGAGTTTCTTTAATCGCCGGACTCCCCTCATAAATCTTACTGGGCCATTTTACAACCAAATTGACAGTCTCTCGCAAGCAGACTTAACCACAAAACTTGAAGCTAAGTGAAACCACACGAAAACAAATCGGACAGAAAACTTAGATTGCACCATAGAGATCAGCGGTGAGACACGTGAGAGGAAAGTTTAGGATTGGATTAACCGACTGCAACATCATATAAGTTAGGTCATCTTTGTTTTTGAGCAGACTTCCGAAGGAGAACAGACAATTCTCCGAAAATTCAAGTGAACTTTCGATGATTTAGTGGGCTACTAATTTGTCGTACTGGTGGTGAAGTGTAATTTTGTGTTATCAAGAATGTCGATTTATCGCCACTGTTATCGCCGGTTGTCAGTTTTCCAGGTTCTTTTAACCCTTTTACCAAACTATTACGTTTAAAAAAGCAATAATGATGCTTGTATGACTTAACTGGACCCATAGCAGGGATTACACAAGAGGAAATGGAAGAAAGAAAGTGAACCATATTCTACATGCAGACATACATATTGTTGACTCTAGGGTACGACTGGGCTACCAGGGAGCCTAGGGCGGTGGACTCATTTGAAATGAATTTGTATGAAAATTGGATCTCTTAAGTTGCAGAAAAACTGAATTTTCAAATTCACGCCAATATCTTACAAAAATAAGTTGACTTCCGCAGCTCTGTCCCAGACCACAGAAAGAGAGCTTACAACACTCTCCCAGGCAATCTTGCTGAGGGGTGCACAATTTCTTGCCCTTCTAAAATTGTCTAACCTTGCTACGACAAGGCTTACCGAGGCCTGTGTAGTACATCCTGGGCAGGCCTGACCCTCTCATACTGAACCTGGTTGCCTTCCCTGATATACAGGGTGACCAGTGAAGTTGTGACCCAGATTGATAGCTAAAGTACTACTGAACGATGTGTTATGAGACCTGGGTGATGTGATGAGGCCAAGAGGGGCCATTGATTGGACAAGAAATGGATAATCTTGCCAAATATTAAGGTCATTCAACTTCTAACTTCTTAAACAAGCATCACACACCATGAGTATAAATTAGGAATATGTAGGGAACAGAGAGACAATACCAATGCAAAAAAAAAAAAAAAAAAACAGAATGAAAATCGGACCAGATTTGCAGAACCTATGACGTACGTAAAATAGCGACTTTCTACCCCTGAATGGCATTTCATTCAAACACTCCGTCGTGCAGGAAAGCAACGCGCTACTGCTAGTCGACCTCTCTTGAAATGCTGCCGTTGTTGGTTGTGAAATCCCCAGCTTAGAGGCTGAGTAGGACTGCTAACGTGAGGTTGAGCAACTGGAAGCTGCTTAAAGGCTAAGCTAAGACCTTGCTAGGCTTATGAAACCAACTATAAGGGGAAAGATATCAAAACATACATTTTCTTCTAGATTTGTGTTCTTGAAGTGTTATTTCTGCAGTCATTCTCCTGTGTATTTTCTTTCCTGTATTTGTGTTCTGAATACGTATTTATTCTCCCAGATTCATTATCTTTGGATTTTCTTTCTTAGGATTCGTTTTAGCCGTTTATTTAAAGGGCTATGTTCGCTTTTTTCATTTAGTTATTGCTGGGATTACTAACTTTTATTCAATTTTCGTTCATAACTGCTTCGAAACCATTTTTTTCTTTGTGCATGTGCCACTTTACAGCATGCCATGCTACACAAATGTAGAAACATGCAAGATGCTTCTTGATTATGGAGATGTTAGAAGCTATGTGCAACAACATCGCGAATTGCTTACAGGCTTGTATTTAGTTCACTTCTCATCAGTGGCGGTCCCAGCCACTCAACTTGGGTGGGGGGGGGCCCCCCAAAAAAAGCCCCCCCCCCCACCGAATCTCCTCCTCCCAGAATAAAATGGTCCATCCCAAACAATGGCAACATTTCAAGGGAGGTCGACTAGCAGTAGCGAGTTGCGTCCCTGCATGACTGTGCTTCCCTGCATGATGGAATGTCTGAACGGAATGCCATTCAGGGGTCGAAAGTAGTCATTTTACGTAAGTCATAGGTCCTGCAAATCTGATCAGATATTTGTTCCGTTTTTTGCATTGTTAATGTTTCTTGTTCCCTACATATTTCTGATACTCATGGTGTGTGATGCATATTTAAGAAGTTAGCAGTTGAATGACCTTGATAACATTCGGCAAGGTCATCCATTTCTTGTCCAGTTCATGGTCCCTCTTGGCCTCATCATATCACCCGGGTCTCATAATATATCGTTCAGTAGTACTTTAGCTATCAAGTTGGGTCACAACTTAACTGATCACCCTGTATAAACCTAGCTAGTGCTAGGTGCACTACTGTAATTGTTACATGGTTTGTACTTACCTGTAAATATAAAATTCCAGAAAATTTCAGGGATTTTTTTCAGGAATTGTCAATAAGAATTCAAGGACCACAAAAAACTAATTAATTGCAAATAAAACAATTAATAGCGCAGGCTGGAATGAGTTCACAAAGTCGACTACCAAGTAGTGAAACTTTGGTGATACAGTCACTAAGCTTACATTTTGGTTAACAATTTTATTTTAGCAACATACATGGCACACTTATGTCCAATACGGAGAACAGAAACGCTATTTTCGGTTCATGGAATTTCCGGAGTATTCATTTCAGGACTTGAGGCATTTTTCTCGTTTTTCAAGCACTTTTACAGATATTGAATTTTATTTTTATTTTTCAAGACATTTCCAGGTTTTCAAGGACCCGTGCGAATCCTAAATTGTTATATTTACTGAGGTTTGCATTTGAGAACAAGTACAGTAAACGTAAAGGATAAGCCACTTTATGTAATAACTTGAATTTATCACCACAAAATATGCATGGATGTGGAAACTATGTATTTGTAAAGCATGGATCTATTCAATACTTCCTAGTAGATTAGCACACTCACATGAGATCTCAACCCCACAAAAGTTTAAATTTAGAACACACAGTTATTATAATATCACAGAAGTTGAGCTAGCTACTACTACTATGATGCTTACACGAATATTGGCCACAGGCAGCGAGTTGTCTGCATAGCGCACAATGCTGTCCAAGTTCTGCACTCTGGATGATAGGAACGCTCTGAATGTCCCTCTAAGTCCTGCACGACGAGCTTCCCGGTAACAGGCGTAGTCCGCACCTCGGACTCCGTGCATATCACCCGTATAGGGTTCATTGAGTGCAGCCAGTCGCAGCTATTAGGACAAAAAGAATAAGGTCACCAGAAAATTTATAATATGACAGCAGACTTCAAATTCTCTAAATAATTACAACAGACTTCTCAGCAACTGTGGCATGAAAGCATAGAATTCTTAGCTAAGCTTATAGAAAATATTTCGTAAACAAACCTTTCGCAATGTCTCAATCCTTAAGGGACTCCTCCTTGCCCTATTACCTCCACAGACTGACGTCTCAATGTGCTGAATGGGTCAGCGCTCAATGGTTCGTTCGAGGCCAACGTTGTTACCTCTGTCAGCCCTGCAATCAACGCACCTATGCCTAAATTAACCAGCAAGGAAGGGCCAAACTTGGTCCCAATACTAAGTGCTGGAATTGGAATTCGGCATACACGCAATAAGATACCGTAGTCCCAAGAACATAGCATAACATCTTCTAGGTGTCCTCTTTTAAAAAGGATTTGTAGCATAGGAATGAAGTAAGGTTAGATGAATAAAGCACTATAACTACTTTATGTGGAGGATGCGAATTATTACTGAGTATTTTTTTTACCCTTTAAATCATTACATTTCATTCAGCTGAGCCGTAAGAGTATAAGTGTATTGGTAACAGGGTCTTCTTAATCAATACACTAAGAAATGAAAGCCTACAAATGTTCTCGTAGTTTGTTGGTGAGTTATATTTTACTGATTGTATCTACAGTAAGAAAGGGCAGTAATGAAAGTGTTAAGTTACCATACTTAATACAGAAAGTATCAGTACAATTCAACAACTCTCCAACAAAATAACACCGTACGCAAGTTAAGGGCTAACTGGATTAAAAACTTTGTTTACGAAATATTTTATGTTTGCTTAGCCAAGAATTTTACGCTTGCTGTGTGGAGCATTTCAAACATTACGGCTACTGTGATCAATAAATTTACTTAAATTGACTAGTATTTCAGTTAGTGCAATTTCGTATAAGCTTCCTAACCTAAATAGTAAAATAAATTGTGTTATTCGATTGTTTCAATGTTTTTACGTTGTCATTTATGGTTTTAGTTGAGTGTTTTCATAATAACTTGAAATTTTTAAGAATAATAATAAAAAAAAGTCAGTTCAAAATTAATACAAGCTTGGCTTACCTTTCTTCTCAACTGCACAGACATGAATACAAAGTTAGACATTACAACTTGTAGACACAATGTGAATTTAAAATAGTAAAGGAAGACGAGAGCCTTAAGTCAGAGACCAAATTACCCTCGATCGACAGAAAGTTGCAGGCTGAATGCAATGTTTTGAAACTGCGCCACTAAATTGGCCAGCGGAACGGATAAAAACTGGGTTTTGCAACCTAATGGTTCGAGAGGGGCATAAAATACTGCAAAGGCATCAAGTTGGCTAGTTTAAGTCTACCAATAAAAGAAAAAAAAACCTATCAAGACATTCTCCAACGATTTAATGAGAATGAACCAAAGAAGAGGACCACCACTTTATGCAGAATAGTAGTACATGGGAATGCGTCAGCTACAATTTAATTAATTAATTTAGCAAAAATTAATTTAGCTACAAGAAATCATCCATATGAATCAATCTTAAAATCATACAAAAAAGTTTACTTGAGGGAGAAGGGATCAAGTTTATTTTTCTGGGTCTTAGTGGGGGTGGGAGAATACGGTCATCCAAAAGTCATTCAACCAATTTATTCAGTATACACATACAACCAGTCCCTCTTATGTTGTCATCTTTGTGATTATTTTTTCCTATCTCTATTATGCTTAATAGAATCATTATAGTCTAACAATGAACACACAGAGTGTACAAGCCATTGCATGGCATGCATCACTGTGAACTAAGTAAACTGCTTTTTTTGGTTTATGCAACCAGACTTGCCGTTACATCAGTTACAAAATTACATAAGTGGGTAAAGACTTATGTACGCACTTACAGACATAAAGATGTACAAACCCCACATATTCTGTTAAGTTAAAGAAGATAACATTTGCCTTGAAATTCTCCCCTACATACGAGTAGATTTTTTTATCTCAATGATACAATGAAATTCCTTTCAGCTTCTGCACTTACAGTACTGGAAAAGCACTTGCCAAGAATGTTTTCATTAATCAACAACGAAAGTTAAAGGTCGCTTAATTGTGACTATAATGACCTTTTAATTACTTTTAAAACTATTCATCATTTGTGCCCAAGCATTCAAATAAAGCTTCCAAGAAATATGTGCACGTTTCAATGAAACAAACATATAACTGCCAAAGAGGTAGCTTGACTAAATGAACTCGTCAAGGTTTATCAATGGCACATGCGGGGAAGCCCCCTTAGGTAGGGGTGCCACCAAGAACCAAAGTTTTTTTTTACTTCTGCTTAATTCGATTGGCTCTCATCACAAACAGTATACTTCTTAAATATATTTTTTAAATTTAAGTTTTATTTTATAACAATTTAACTTATTATAAAATTAAATTTCAATTTTTTTATAGCCTAATTTTATTTTTACTATGTAAAAAATATAGAACCACTAAAATTTCAATATTAAAAATTTATCTTTATTATAATATCGGAGGCCGGCTAAAAGGAAAGCCTAAAGGAAGGCCTAAAGCAAAACCACTTCTCCCCTCCTGGCGCCCGCATTGAAAATGCACTCTCCCACTCTACCTGCAGCCAAAAAGGAGCCAGGCATGAGTGGTCGATCAATCTGACAAGTCGTCGGGAAAATGTCCGGGAAATGTTCCAGGAAATGTCCCGAGAAATGTCTCTGGCCCTGTGCATAGCACGGGCTTTCTCTAGTAATTTAATAATACAATAGCTTCTGTATTCAAATTAACTAGTTATTTAATGTTGTTCTGTGATTGTTGAAAATTGTCATGTTTCTTTAATTTGGGGAATTTAGGATCAAAATCCTGTATCATTAAAAACATTCAGTGCGATTTATTTATGCGTGTGCCCTTCTACCAGTACTCCAACTCGCTTTTTACAAGGTGAGGTGCTAGCAGGGACGTTTTTGCAGGAAGGGGGGGGGG
>JAHWFP010069647.1:0-44037 GCA_023313725.1 Lithobius niger | reverse complement strand
TTCATCTTTCATCTAAGCCTAATCACATCCATTTATCTGAATTAGAACCGCTACTGCAGCAGTTTAAAGATAGAATTTACCGTAAAATGACGCACAATTCAAAGTGCTACAAGGTAAGATAAACTGCCATAGCTCAGCTCCTAATTAAAATTAATCGATTTAATTACCCTTGTTGGAAAATACATATCTTCATCGTTCATATAAGCCTAATCACATCCATTTATCTGAATTAGAACCGCTACTGCAGCAGTTTACAGATAGAATTTACCGTAAAATGACGCACAATTCAAAGCGCTACAACGTAGATAAACTGCCGTAGCTCTGTTTCTAATTAAAATAAATCTTATTAATTACCCTTGTTGGAAAATATAAAGCTTCACCTTTCATTTAACCCTAATTAAGGTAGTGGATCTTAATTGGAACTAACATTCCGGTTGTTTAAAGTCCGGTATAATACACATATGCGCTGTAGTATCTATAGCATGCATAAACGGCTTAATAGAACTTAAATGACGAATTTCGGTCAGAAAGGTTAATTTTACGAAAAATATGAATAGAACTTTTTGTGAAGGAAATTTTATTCTAAACATAATTGGTTAATTTTCGATCGGATGAACGGTTTAGGCTCTAGAAGCAAAAGACTGTTTTTTGGTCGCCATTTATGGACGCCATCTTGAATTCCGGGCTTAGGAGGAGAAATTCGACTTGGCACCAGGCAGATTCGGATTCAGCATGCTCAAATTAAGTTAAAATCTCCCGGTGCCAAAATGTCTCAACATTTGCCATTGAACTCATTTTAGAGCCTCTTTTCTGGGAAAAGTCGTCCTGTCTATTCCTTATACAGCCTCCTTATTGCATATGAACCTCTAGGACGTACCTTCCATGGTTCCCGTTGACTTATGTTGCCAATTGGAAGCATTCCTCTTCTCTGCTGGCTGTTTCTATTTACATAGTCTGAAGATATCCATCCGCATCATGACTTTACTGCGCATTCGTCTGCGCAGCCACCAATATGTATACCATCAGACGGAGCAGTCCGGCTTGTCTGTTTGTCTGCTGTCATCTTAGACAAGAACTTCTTGGAGACACTCCGCCCATCCCGTGATCCACATCCATTCCTTGGACCCCCCCACACCCTCCGGTGCTTGGGGTGTGCTCTTGGTTCCTGCCCAAGTCGACTCATCCATCGTTCCTGTTTGCACTGCACACGGATTCATTCCATGTGACAGCTTGGTCACCAAGCACCGACACTCCGCGTTTTTCTCACACCGCAAGCTGCAAGGACGACAAGGGATGATTCCTCTTCACTGCACTCATCATCCCGCGTCCCTTCCGGCTTCGCCAGTTGCGGACGGCATTAACGTTATCGAACTAACAACAGAACCAGTCTCTTTGGAGTGATCACCTCCGCCTCCCTTCCTTTCCAAGCCGTCCCTTCCTGCTCCTTGTAAAACTACAGCCGCATCTCCAATACTTTGCCGCCAACCTCCGTCGGCATGGGCCCCACGTTCCCTTCCGAGGAACTCTCTTGGACAAACTGATGATATGCCTGCTTTCAATATCAGCTCCTTTCAAAGCAAAGGACAGACCGAGCCCGTCTCAACATGAAGCTACTTCCGCCTCTCTGCAACCGCTCATATGGATTCCTCGATCCAGGCTTTCAAGCGCAAAGCACCAGTCTCTGACTACACTTAGGCCTGGCTCGCCTCCATTCCTAAACGTCACAAGCCCACCTTGGACGAAGCCGGTCCTTCAACTCCTCCTGATGATCCGCGTTCTACACCGTCCGCTCTTCCTCCAGTCCTCCCACCGTCCGCTCTTCCTCCAATCCTCCCTACGGATGAGGACCTAGACTCTTATAAATTCTCCTTATCCGTCCTTTTCGGATCAGCCTGACCTTCCGTTTCAAGGGGACCCTGATCCTTCGGAGATTCCTTTGCCTGAATTGTTAAAGACAGTAGCAAGGTTTGTTCCAGATTGTTTTTTATACAAGCCTACCTCTACCTCCGATCCTGTTTCCGAGAACCGAGGTCTTGCCACTGATTTTGGCTTTGGCTTACGTGATCAACTTCCACATTAACCTCCACTTCTGGGTCAGTCCACTACACTCCTTACCACCCTCCTTAGGACTGGCGGTGTCCTCCTAGGGAATGAACACCCTTTGAGTTAGCCAAGGATCCTCGTCCGGGTCGCGAGAACTATATTTTCCGTCCCATTGGAGAAGGAACAGCCAATCCTCGAAACTTAAATACTTATCCTCAATCAAGAGTTTCTTACAGCAGATGCAAAACTTGATTTTGGGTCCGCCCTCTACCTTCCTCGACGGGCAGCCGTTCCTGTTTACGTCCTTCATGACAACGACCGCATCCTCCACCTAGGCCTTCGTGCTGCATCCCAAGCAGACGTCCTCAGCAAGGCAGCCAACGCACTCTGCGAAAGACTCTATGCCGATCCTCCCCCTGAGGATACCCGTCAACTGGCATTCTTTATTAACCACGTTTTTAGGAAGAGTTGCTTTGCCACCTACCATGCCATGAATTGGTTTACATGTGCTCTGTTTAATTCCACACTGCTACTACGAGAAGTTGCGCTTCATACAGCATCCAATCTTCACGATTCAACTCGTCACCTGCTGCGAAATCAACCCATCCACGAGTCCGAATCTTTGTTCCGTGGATTAATCCCTAAAGTGCTCCTCATTTGGACATCTCTCGCAAGCCTCGTTATAACAAGAATCATCTGAATAAAAGACAACGATCTGCCTCATCCTCTAAAACGGACCAACCTAAGGACGATCGAATAACAGCGAAAGCACCTGACTCTACTCCACCTCCACGATCCGCATCGCCCTTTCCGTCCCGCTCCCAGAGACGCGGGCGTTCCCTGTGTAGAACATCAACTCCTGACAGGCGACAACGATCCTCTTCCCGTCCTCGCAACAGAGGACGAGACACTTATTGACATTCCGTGTCCCCCACAAGAAGTAGTGGGACGACTTCGATTCTATGCCAAAGATTGGCAAGAGGTGACCTCAGACCCTGTGATCCTTATCAATCATTTCTCACGACTTCAAACCGAAGTTCTTGACAAAACCCCCGGTGCAAGATCCAACTTGGGACCGGAGACTTCAGCTCCCAATCCGCTACGGACGGAAATCACGTCCCTTCTGCGCAAACAAGCCATCCGCATAGTGCTGCCTCCTTTCACTCCAGGATTCTACAGCAACATCTTTTTATGCAACAAGAAATCGAGCGGCTCGCCGCCTGATCTTCAACCTGAAGCCATTGAATCAATACATCCTCAATCCACACTTTCAAATGGAAACAGTCTCCTCCATCCGAGATTCGTTACAACCCAACGACTGGACAGTGTCTCTGGATCTAGCGGACGCATACCTTCACATCCCGCTTCATGCGTCTGTCCGCCACCTCTTCCGTTTTATACTAGACAGAACAGTGTTCGAGTTTCTCTGCCTCTCCTTTGGTTTAAAGGCTGCTCCGCGAATTTTCACCATGGTCCTACGTCTACACCAACAAGACGTACGCATCCATGCCTTTCTCTACGACTGCCTTCTCCCACATCCCAACCTCACTGTGCTCTCCAGCACCCTAAAGGACGTCGTCTTTTTCATCACTTGGGACTGGGATAAATTTCTTAAAATCCCGGCTCCAACCCGCTCAATCCTTCGTGTTCATGGGAGTTCTTTTCGATCTCAAAAAGGCTACAGTCATGCCATCCCTCCAACGCCTAGAGGATCATCTACACACCGCTCTTGCCTTTGTTCGCATTCCTCTACACACATTCTGCGACCTTGCATCCATCATCGGGACCATCGACTCTTTTGCGAACCTATTTCCCTACAGCAGGTGGATGGCTCGACCGTTCCACCACTACCGATCCGATTCATGGGGAGATTCTCACCTTGCATTAACTCTAACACTGCAGCCCCTCGGTCCTCTTTTCCCTATGGATGCTTTTCGATGGTGGACGGACGTCACCAACCTAACCACCACGGTCCCTCTCCACGAACCTCTTCCAGAAGTACATCTCTTCAGACACTTCCCTAACAGGTTGGGGAGCTCACATCGACAATCTTACAGTGTCAGGCACTTGAATGGAAGGGGAGAGTTTTCACATCAATCACTTGGAACTGTTTGCAGTCCTTCTGGGCCTCTGCCACTTCCGGGACCATGTTACAGGACGGACGGTTCAGGGCCACACAGACTACACAACAGCCGTTGCATATCTACGGAAGGGGGGGGGGAACCCGCTCCTTGTCCCTCCATCATGTGACTTCCCAGATTTTTCAACTTTGCATCAACTACAGGTCTGTCTTCTGCCTCTTCACATCCCGGGATCATTGAATGTGATCGCAGACACCCTCTTCCGGCGGACGTCACCAACCAGCAAATGGACACTTCACTCAACTGTTTGCTCCATTCTATTCCATCTCTGGCATCACCCAATAGTCGACCTCTTCGCCACGAGGTACAATGCCAGACTTCCCCTGTTTGTCAGCTCATTTCCGGATCCTCGCGCTTGGGCAGTGGACGCATTAACACTGAATTGGGATCACCTCTATGCATACGCATTCCCACTTCCTCGCCTCCTGCCACTCGTGCTCCGCAAAATCGCCAGCACACAAGGACGGTTCTTTCTAATCGTATCGAACTGGCCGGTGGCAGCTTGGTTTCCGCTTCTACTCGGCCTCCTCATCGACTCTCCTCGCTGCCTACCGAATCATCCAGACCTTCTGTCCCAACCCAGGGGATCAATCCTCCATCCGAACCACCAGGCGCTTCGACTTCACGGTTGGCTACTATTGTCCAACTCCTCCGAGCATCTGGCATTCTTGAGCACGAGACCAAGGCCACTCGTGTTGCATCATGAGCCGTCCGGTCCTCTACCAACAAGATTTGACAGTCACTGGAAAAGATGGCTTCATTGGTGTATCTCGGAACAGATTGATCCAATCCGTCCCCCTCTGCACTACCTCCTCCGATTCCTCACTGCTTTATTTAAAAGCGGATTGAGGGGTTCCACCATCCTTGTTTACCGTTCAGCACTCAATGCTGTCTTCAAGGCAGCTGGTAATATGGACCTCCTTACCGACTACAGAATCTCGTCCTTAATTCATTCTTTCCGTCTGGACCGACCACGGATGACCAGACAGTTTCCGGATTGGGACTTATCCATCGTCCTCACGGCTCTTATGGCTCCACCCTACGAACCAATGCACTCAGTTAAACTCGGCCATCTTACAAGAAAAACAGTATTTCTCGTAGCCCTGGCGGCCTACTTTCGTTGCAGCGAATTAGAGGCCGTATCTGCTACGGAAAAAAACTGCTTCTTTCTCCCTGATTATGCTGGGGTAACCTTGACTCCAAGAGCATCGTTTCGTGCTAAGACGCAGAAACCTGACAAAAGAACGCATCCGTTTATCATCCCATCCTTGTCCTCCATCTTAGGAGATGAAGACAAACGGTCCCTTTGCCCAGTTTGGGCGATCCGTTTCTACCTTCAGGCATCCAAACCCATCCGCCGAGGACGATCACAACTTTTTCTACCCTTTACTAATAAAGTCGCACCACTTCTACTCGCATGATTGCCACTTGGCTGAAGAGCGTCATCGTCCAAGTCTACAAAGCACTTGATATAAATTGTGTCTCTGAAGGCATCAGGGTGACGGCCCACGAACTTCGTGCAATTTCCACGTCTTGGGTCCACTACAGCAACATCCCTGTCACTGAAATAATGGAAGCAGTCCTCAATCTGTTCCTCCTGGAGACCCTCTACAGTCGTCACGTCCCACTATCTCCGAGACATTCCCCTTCAAGCAGAGGGACTTAACCGCGTATCGTGCCATTTGTTGCCGCCCGACGTATACTTTAACCCTCTTTTACACACTAAACTTTCTGTGAGGGGAACCGGTCACTACCTGAGGGTACTTGAGTCAAATGGCGCCCGCCGCCTTGACAAAGTCTATGGGATTGTTTTAAAAAAGATCCGAAATAAAGGTCCGAAAAGGTGAGCTTGCCGCTCCGCTTCGGCTTTTATATGAAGGAGGCTGCGCAGTAGGTAGCGAACCGAAAGGACATCTTCGATTCATTTCTCTAGATTGAACAGCATTTTGAGAAAGAGAATGCTTCAAAAAAGGTAATGTATATTATCAACAGGCAATAGAAACCAAAATCAACCAGGTAACACTGGTATTTCGGAGTTTTGGTTGACTTGGACACTGGAAAGCAGAGCAATTTTAGCATGTATTACTGAAGGTGTGTATTTTAGGATAGTAAAAATTAATTTTAAAGTGTTAAAATTTTCGTTTTTTTCCCCCCCCAGGGATGGTGCAATAACATAGCCTGGAATGTGGGCCCTTTGACAGCTCGTCAGTATCAATTGGCAGTGGAGCGGTACGAATGGAATAAGCTGCAAAGCTTCAAATCAATTGTGCCTATGGTGCATCTGTCGTGGAACTTGGCAAGAAACATTAAAGTTTCAGACCCTAAGCTGTTCGAGCAAATTAAGTGAGCATTTGAGTACAATTACTTAATATACTTCGATGATAAGATCATACTTAATTCTTATGATTGTGTGCATTTCAGGTATTGCTTACTTAGAACATTGAAACAATGTCAAATGATCATGGAATACCTGAAGTGCTTGGGATTGGAAGTCAAGTTTCATGGACGTGGGAAAAATGAAGCATCTCATTACTGTGTGAACTGTGAGGTATGTATTGTATTCTTAACAGCTATTGTGGATTTAACTCTATTTACACTAAGTTCTCGGTAGTGCTCGCTCGTTTGCATTATATGTATGGACTTTTGATTATTATTAGTAGACTCGGTTCATCGTTAACGAGTGGGAATCGGTCTTTTTTTGCTAGTTTCAGTCATGTAACTGGCTGCTTGCCAATTATTACAAGCCTCGTGTACTGCCATAATTTCCAACTGTCTCTTCCAGCGATGCCTGGATGTCCAGACACGGCAAATTGAACTGACTGAGAATCGACGACTAATTAAGAATGTTGAGTTAAGATTCTTGGCTGAAGATGTGATCATGCTGCAGCATGAGCCATGACCAGGTGACTTTCTTGTGTTTCCAAGAGAGGCTTGCCTCGGGCAATGCAGAGAGACTGGTGCTGACTGCAGGTATTGCACAAATAAGAATGAAATTCAAAATCGATTGAACAGTTTGATAAGCCGTCTCAGACCACTGAATCGATGCGGTGTGTTATCGTAATGTTTCTTACTATCTGTAAAATACTAACCTTCATTATATGCTTTGATTTATTAACTCAATTCAACATGGAGGTTAGCTGCTCCACCGCTTGGATCGCTGGCATCGCACCTATATCATACTGATATAGTGCTAGCTTAGTAGCTATGTAGTGACCGGGAGACTCTTATTTGTAAAGGTTTTCTCTCTCATAAATATTTCTTCGTGAGATATATTTCTGGGTGCTGTACACAACTAAATACACGTTATTCAAGTCTTGTGTAGTTTGTTGCAGTGTTTTTTAACCTTTTCAGCAGTGAGTTAAAAAAAAATTGTCGTCTCTCATGGAGTGAGTTTTTTTCCCCCCGTCACCCATGGAGTGAGACACTAACGAAATATTTATTCTTGCGAAAACGATTGGACACAATTATTTCAAACTTACTACACGCACGCAAAAGATATTCATTAAAGTGCACAGAAAAAATCAGATAAGTGGCTTTAATAGTTTCGGAGAAAACATTTTTTTTAAATTACGGGCGGTAACGAACTAAATTGAATATTGCCGTGTTGACAAAACGCGACCGAAAGTCGGCGTTAGTTAGGCTAAAAATCGTTGTTCCCACCTGATAAGCGATAGTGTTAAGATTTAGAGGCACCTTTTCCATTTTAGTTTTGCCTTGTGGCTGCTGTTTTAATTTTTTAATGCTGTGAAACATCATCTTTCTTGTAATTTTCAACGACGAACTAAAACACAAGCGCTCACGTGAAATTCGGAGCGAGCGGCGGCGGCCATGTTGAAATCGCGCATCAGCCAATGAGAGCGCGCCAAATCGGTCACGTGGTGCCAACCGGCCAATGACGGTACGCGATCTTCAAATGCTTTGGAAAGTTAGCTTGAAACCGCCAGAAACGGACTACTACAATACGCCTGATTGGCCAATGCCAAATGGCCATCGAGAAAATATGTTGAGAGGCCTGGATAGATGGGAATTCCAGCTTTCCAACGAATCCAAGATGGCAGCGCCCAGTCAATTTGTTCGACCGCTACCGCTGATCAAAAATGACCAATTTTCTGCTTTCTAACTTAAGAAAAACAGAATGAGTACGACATTTTTGCAGGTTTTAGTGAGTCTACATTCATCTAAAGTGCTTTTTATAAAATTATAGACATCGTTAACAAAGTTTTTTTACAAAAATCAATGCACAACATGTCAGTTAGAAAATTTCAGCGTTTATCACATCAATGTTTTGGCCGAAAATTGCGTTTTTCGACCTGCAGTTTCCCTTCAAAGCTTGATACGTATATATACGTCGTTACTGCGTTTGGGACGATTTTTTTTTGTATGTATATATAGTTTCATACTGCTTAAAAGGTTAAAGTAATAAAAATCCTATTTATTTGCTGCTTAATTTTAACCCTTTCAGTGCCAGCCACAAAAAGAGCTCCTACTTGCTCAAACCAGACAGTTTCTAGTTGCCGTTCGGAAACACTGGTTACCTGTGAATTTCTGCATTCTTCCCCGAAGGATGCTTCTTCCCTGGAGGTTTCTTAGTGCTTTAGATTCACCCAGCTCTGCAACCCAGTGTGTATGTGCGACGTACTCTACTTATAGAAAGGGCCAAATGGCCCTCCAGCGCGGTCGCTCTTCGCTTCTATCCTGCCAGCTTTGCTTCACCTTCTTCGCCCCAGGGGTGTGTGATACTATCGAATTTCGATACTGATACCGATACTTTATTGGTATCGGTAGTGGTATCGAAATTCAAAACTTGGTATCGAATTTTCGGTAGTATCGTAGGTATCGAAAAAGTATCGTGTGTTTAAAAAATACAGCAGTATTAAGAGAATACCGAAGAGATTTTGGAACAGAAAATTAATTTAGAGAGTTTACATCATTGTAGATCTGTGAACGATAGGCCTAACTAATGTTTAGTTGCCTAACAAAAGCAGCAGTTTCACTCTTTTTTAATGAGCCACCTACCGTTTCACTCGTTGTTTGTGAGAGTAATCTGCACCAAATAAATCATAAAATCCCAAGAAGAATGGTGATTACGGGAACAGAATACGTTACAGCTGATTGCTGACTGTTTATGGAAGCTAAGACTATCACTATAACGGACGGTTGCTGGCGTACATCGTTGTAGATCTGTGACCGATAGGCCTAACAAAAGCAGCAGTTTCACTCGTTGTTAATGGGCCACCTACCTATTGACTCTTTGTGAAAGTAATCTGCACCAAATAAATCATAAAATCCCAAGAAGAATGGTGATTACTGGAACAGAATACGTTACAATTGATTGCTGGCTGTTTATGGAAGCCAAGACTTTGTTATAACGTTGCTGGTCTCTGTTGTTGAGCATCGTTTTACTGCAACTGAATCATGAGCAGCCATCTGTACAATGCATGATGGGTACTCTTCCGTAAAAATAAAAGTAACTAATTTGTTTTAAACTTACTTAAAAATTTTAAAAATAAACTGATTCTTTTGTGCAAATAAATTATAAATTTAAAAATATTTTATTTATATTTGTGTACATAAATAAATTCCGGAAGGCAAAGATCTTCAGGCATGTTAGCTTCTCTAAGCATTAGGCATAGATCCTGACAGCAACAATCCTTTGTAACTATCTTTTTTATTATTATTATTATTATTATTATAATAAAAATATAATAAAAATATAATAATAAAAATATAATAAAAAGAAACTTCCCAAATTTAGACAGTCAAAAAATATGCAATAAATTTGCTGATCACTACCAACAGGAAATACCTAAATTAAAAAAAAAAAGAACTAATATCAACACAAATATTAGCAAAAGTGTATCACTTCCACAAGTGAAAAATGACAGCACAAAGCATAAAACTAAAAATATGAGTAAATATGGCCCTTTCAATTCGATTCAAATTTTAAAACCAACCGAAAGAGATATTCTGTGTATTATGAACAATATTAAAGCAAAAAAGTCTTGTGGTCTTGATGGCTTTTTGATGGAACATTTTTTACAAACAAAGGAAAACAAGATAAACAAGATACCATGCTACGTAATCTGCAAACAGATTTTAATCAAATAATTGATTATTTCAAAATAAATGAACTTTATATCAACCCAGAAAAAACCTACTTTATGCATTTTACAACTTCACACATGTGCAGAGAAAAATTAATTGTTTATTTACATGCAAATGATTGCAATAATATGAACTGCTCCTGCACCAAAATTAAACAAGTGGACAAAACTACTTACCTAGGGCTCGAAATTGACGAAAACTGGAAACATTACAACCATGTTGAAAACTTGATCACCAAAATTAGACAAGTAACACCCCTACTCTACAAAATTAGAAGTTATATTGATAGAAAAGTGAAAAAAGTACTCTATGAAGCCTGGATCCTATCTAAAGTTAGGTACGCTTGTATTGTCATAGGATCTACCTCGGATAACTTATTATTAAACAGACTTCAAAAAACATTAAATAAAGCAGCAAAAGCACTTTTTAACAATGCAGCTGACAAAACAACGTCGGAAATTTTTAAAGAAAACCAAATATTTACTTTTAAACAATTATTCACCTACAGTGTCATCACAAAGTTTTACCATAGCAATAGCAATAAAACACCTGTTAATAGACCACAAAGGATTAATAATGCTTGGCTCCAGACACCAGTATGGAGAAACTCTTATGGCAAGAGAGGAATGAGTTTTGTTATTCCTAAGATTTTTAATGACATTCCACTTATCCACAGAATCATCACTAGTACATACTTAATGAGAAAACAGATAAAAAGCTGGATATTTTGCGGAAGATAGTCCTTATTCTTGGCAATGTGTATTAACATAAAATTAACAAACATGTAAATAAATTTATGTAACTAGAATTTATCTTTTTTGTTTTGTGTTCTTGTTTTTGTCTGTTCCCTTCAGTGCACATACGGACATTTATTGCTTCGTGCTCCTTCTGTATACTATACTGAATAAATTATTATTATTATAACAATAACAATTATAACAATTTAACATTATAACAATTTAACAAATAAATAAATAAATGAATATATGTATAACCTGCAGAATGTTACACTAGCCTACTACAAATTAATGCAAGTTAATATTACTCTGTATTGTTATGATTATTATTTTTTTTCTGTTTTTGTATTGTTTGTATTTATGTGCTGCCTCTCATACAAGCTCTCGAGCTTCGAGAATTTTTGTGCAATAAAGTATTATTATTATTGCAAACGATGCAAAAAAAGCAGACAAAATTCAAACAGCGAAGATGCAAATGACAAACAAACAAATGAAAACGACACAGATAACGAAGATGGTGCCGGATTTAGTGAAGTCATTAAAAACAACTCGCGAGAAAGAATTGAACACAAAATAAATGAAGTCTTAAAGGGGATGAAATTTATCGAAGGTCAGTACGAAGATATCAAGAAAGAAAACATTGAGATCAGGAAAGAAAATACTGAAATTAGAAAACGCCTACAAGCCCTTGAAGAAAAAATAAATAAACTAGGAGATTGTAAACAGGACACACAAACTCTTAAAACCAGAGTAGAAGAAATAAAAATGAACCAAAACGAAAACGACCAATATAATAGAAACAGAAATTTGGAAATCTTTGGCGTGGAAATGGACAAAAAGGAAGACATCAGAGACACCATTAATCGACTTGTAGACGGGCTACGCCTAGAATTTTTTGACGACAGCCATATTGACAGAGTGCACCGCATTCCAACAAAAAACATCAACAAGCCACAACCAATTGTGATCCAATTTAAGAGTAGAACTTTTCGAGATGAGTGGCTTAAAGGGAAAAAAGGCAGAATAACTAATGATGATATTTTTGGAAATGGAAATCAAGAGAAAATTTATGTTAATGAGCACTTGACACCTTATTACAAATCTCTGCTGTGGAAAGTCAAAACCCAACTAAAAACACCACACAAGTTCATTTGGATCAAAGATGGGAAAATCCATGCAAGGAAAAATGAAACGGAAAAGGCTGTTGCTATTATCCGTAACGAAAACGACCTTGAGCTAATAACAAGAACTTTTTTAATTCAGAACTCACCTGGATCTAAATGCAACAGTGGACTTCTCGGAATCCACTACTGTCTATGTTGAAAGTTTCAATGATCTTGCAAAAAATTATCTAAACAATATTACAGCTGACGGGCTACTTGGCTTACAAATTAACCTAAGAAGTAGTCGACTACACTGGGACGAATTTATACTTACTATTAAACAGGACAATATTAGTTGGGACTTTATTGTTATAAATGAAACAAATTTAAAACAAGAAGAAGTTGACCTTTACAAGATTGAAAATTATGCGCAACTTGCAAACTGCCGACAATTTAAAAAGGGAGGTGGTGTCATGGTTTTCGTTCACCAAAGAATTAATATTATTAACTCTAAAAAAATTTTTTTACATAATAATGAAGCACTTGAGATTAATGTGACTGTGGATAACAGAAAATATACACTTGTTGTCATATACAGACAGCCTTCCTCAAGTAGAATCAACTTTATAAGGGACCTTAAAATTCTATTGCAACCTAGGAAAAACAACCAATACTCAAATACTATTATTATTGGAGACCTTAACTTTATTCTTTTAAAAGAAACGCAAGATATAAGTGAAATACCGGATATTGAAAGATTTGAAAACCTACTTGCAGCAAATGGTTTTTCATCACAAATTAACACTCCGACCCGCGAGGAACTTAAAATGAATAAAATCTGCAAATCTTGTCTTGACGTAATTTTTACTAAACTAAACAAATCCAGTATAAACGGATATGTAATAAAGAAAAAGATTGCAGACCACTATTTTACTTGTATTGAAATAAAACATCTCGATTCACTAAAAAACGATGTATATCAAAAACACAGACTAATTAAAAAACTAAATATACATAATATTATCAAACAGCTTAACAACTATGATTGGAATTACCTTGATAACTTTAAAAATTCTAATGACATGTATAACGAAATTGAAAAAACTATCAAGGAAATTTATGCTAATAATACATCATACAAAAAAAAACAGTCAGACAATAAATGTTTTAAACACGAGTGGATGAACAACATTCTCCTCCAAGAAATTAATCACAAAAATAAATTATGGTCTAAGATATCCAAAACAAATAATCCTTCACCTGAAATTATTCAAGAATATAAAAATTGTAAATATTCTGTAACACAAAATATCCTTAGGGCAAAAAATGAATTTTATAAAAATTTTCTTATTGAAAACAAACCAGATAGTGCTAAAATATGGAATAAACTAAACCAATTAATGGGGAAAAAGCCAAAAACAAATATCGACGAACATTTAAAACGTGCCTTCCCTGCCGAAAAAAACTTCTGACCTATGTGACGCGTTCGGTAAAGAGTTTAAATTACAAGTTGAAAATCTAAAAAACAGAAATAAACACAATAGGAGATGCAGGAATACACTGGAAACTTGTAAAAAACAACAAATAACAAAACATAACTCTATCGTCATTTTGCCACCCACTATTTATGAAATCACTGAAATACTTAGTAATAGCAAAGTTAAAAAATCTACAGGACACAATGGTTTTCTTCTGGATCTTTTTGTAAAAACCAAAAATAACAGTGCTAACTTTCTTTTGAAACTGGTTAAAGTAATAATTGATACTGAGGTGTGGCCTGATAGTCTTAAAAAACAGATTCTTAGACCTGTATACAAAAAAGGTACCCACGCGGAATTGAAAAACTATCGTCCAATTGCTTTACTCTCTGTTATAAATAAAATTGTGGAAAGATTTTTTACCAACAAAATTGAAAATTTCCTCAACAAATTTAATCTTTTGAACGACATACAGTACGGTTTCCAGAAAAAAAAAGGCACCACAGATGCTCTGCTATACTTAAATAATCATGTATGCCGGGCACTAAACGAGGGTAAATATGTCAGCGCTATTCTTATAGATCTTCAAAAAGCCTTTGACACACTTAATTTAAATATCCTCCGTGAAAAACTTGGAAAACTAGGTATCCGTGGTAAAATGTTACGTATTCTCACTAGTTATCTCACCAACAGATTAAGTTGTGTTAAAATTGAAGACTGCTGTAGTGAGTGGCACAAAGATGGCTATGGTGTCCCGCAGGGCTCAATTCTTGGACCCATTTTATTTTTGATTTACTTAAACGACATTGACGATTTTCATTGGAATACTTACCTTACACTTTATGCTGATGACATCCTGCTGCTTTCGATAAACCTAGACAAGGAGACTATGATCGGAAACCTTCAAAAGGACTTTAATTTAATAAATGAATATCTCTTTGAAAATGAGCTTTACATGAATGCTGATAAAACTTGCGTACTTCCGTTTCTCACCTCACATATGACCCTGGATAATTTCGACATTAAATTACACCGATTTGACTGTAATTATTCGGTGGAAAACTTGATCTGCAACTGTCAATGTCTAACTACCGTCAAACAAACTAAGTACCTTGGAATTGAAATTGACAGACATTGGAAATTCTATGACCATATTAACAACCTCATTACCAGAGTAAGACAGTCCCTACCTGGCCTTTATAATATTAGGAACAAACTTAACGCTCAAAACAAAAAACTTATTTATAACGCATGTGTTCTTTCACCTGTAAGGTATGCATCCGCCGTCTTTGCTTATACATCTTCTGGTTACACTGCCAGGTTACAAAAAATTTTAAATAAAGCATGTAAAATCTTATTTAAAAATGACAACTCCGATAAAAAGACACTGGATATACTGCTTGAAAATAAGATCATGACTTTTAAGCAAATTGCTGATTTTACGGTGATAACAAATACGTATTTTAACACGGACCTAAATGCTCATCTGAAAAGACCCTCTAGAAATAATAATAATTGGCTGGTCACCCCTCATTTTCGAAACTCGTATGGTAAAAGAACCCTAAATTTCATTTCCCCTTCCTTACTCAACAAGTTACCTGTAAAGCTGCGTAATCTAAATACTAATGCTTCCCTACGAAAAGAACTAAAACTTTGGTACTTTGAAACGAAATGATTTTTAAGATATTTTTAGAAACAATATTTTAAACAATATCTTAACAATATTTTTAACAATATTTTTGACAATGTCTTAATATCTTAATATTTTTAACAATATCTTAAACAATATTTTAAGATGTATTGATAAACCCTTGTCGGTATATTATTATGTATTTTTACAAAAGGTGTTGGTTTGCTACTTTGTTGATTTTGTTGTTTACACACCACATCTGTTATTAAGTTCTAGAATATTGTATTTTTCTAACGGTACATACAGTCTTCTAGACTCGTGCCACAAGATGTACAAACTTGTTTGAAATAAATTATTATTATTAAGAAAGAAAAAAAAATATTATTATTATTATTAATTATTATTTATTTATTTATTTATTTATTTCACAATCGGACCACAAAATGTTCCATACATATATCAATTAATGTAGGTTTAACTGGCCTAAGCCATACAAATAATCTGGCAATTGCAAACCCAGCCAAAGCTAGCAAAAAAATAAAACAAAACGGTGTTTGTCGTTAAACTCAAATTTAAACTGGATATGTTTGTGCCATTAAATTACAAATATTAAAAAAATATACTGTTAGTGAAGAAATCCAGAAAGCCTATCAAAGTAAAAAAAAAAAAAAACCCATTTGATGCTTTGTTTCGTAATTACATAATTATAATATATAATTTTTTCTGTATTGCTTTACTTGTAATGTCAAATACATAAAAATGTAAGTAAATTCCATGTAGCCTAGCCGAGTTGTCTGTAGGATACTCTAATTAAAATTAATGATTTTTTCATTAATACTATTAAGCCTTTATAAAACTTTTAAGGTTCATTTTCCAACGTAACAAAGAAGTTCAGCTCAACATTGTTGTCATCTGAAATATTTCTGTGAATGGTAATTGTAATGAAGGAATAAAGGAAGGTACAGATGAACTCATTTGAATTTGTTTATTCCTACTGCTTTCTTAAAAAAGGTATCATTATCGAAAAAGTATCGGTATCGAAAAAGTATCAGTATCAAAAAAGTATCAGTAGTATCGAAAAAGTATCAGTATCGAGAAAGTATCGGTATCGAAAAAGTATCGCGATACCGATACTCAGATTAATAAAGTATTGGTATCGAGTTGAAAAACCTGGTATCGCACACCCCTGCTTCGCC
Source organism: Lithobius niger (assembly GCA_023313725.1). NCBI lineage: Eukaryota > Metazoa > Arthropoda > Chilopoda > Lithobiomorpha > Lithobiidae > Lithobius > Lithobius niger. Next base: position 27,604 of record JAHWFP010069647.1, on the reverse strand, counting down.
CTGCCCCAGCTACACCTGCTTCGCTCTTTGCACCCTCTTTGCCCTCTGCTCATGCGCCTTCGCCATAGGCAAGATCCGGGACACACCACATGCCCCTTCACCCAGACGGCTGCACGTCTTCCCAACTTAGCTTCGCCCACTTCTCTTCCACCAGTTCTGACCACCTCCGTCAAAAACCGTCTGCAACATCTTCGCCTGCAACAATCGAAGATCGACCTTCCCAAGGCCCAAGCCAGTCTACACCGAAGAAGCTTTCCTACAAGTTTTCTTCGCCTTCGCCGGCAGTCCGCATCCATCTCAAACGCACTCACCTGTCACCGCCTGTCGACTTCACCGCCGACTGCGACCACCCGTCCCCCGTGACGGATCGTCTGACACCGTTCGTCTGCCTGACTACCAACCAATCAACGAACTGCTTGCCACGCTACGTGCCGGCCTTCATCACCACTGCCAGCATCTCGAACAGCGCAAATCCCAGATTGGTCTAATCTGTTGTTGCGTTTTTTCTTCCCATTGTACATCATCAACGGCTTCTCTTGGCTTCGCCTAATTCGACAGCCATCTACAAAAATCGCCTTCACCATGACAAGATCATGAACTACACGACATGGCTCTTCGCCTTAGATGATTGCGCCCCCTTCCTTCACCCGCAATGTCTTCGCCACTCAAGACTGCATCAAACTTGAATCGTCTTAACAAGGCCTTGTAACGGCGGATGCTACGACGGAGTAGGTGCTTGTAACATCGCCGGTCACATGGTGTAACTGGATTTAACTATCTATCACTCGGTCAACACAACTGCTACTGTCCCGGCGTAGGGAATGGAGCATTGAAGTCCTATTCTAAGACCTAACTAGTGAATAAATAGCGGGTAACGCTGCCACCAAGGTGGGAAAAGGCTAGCTAAGTTATATTTGAAGAGAATTGTCTTAAATACTAACTTCCAGCAATTAACGAACTATTAAACCAACGGGCGTTTAAAACTCCTGGTTTTATTTTTAAACAAAAATGTTAAAAAGATCGCACTTTACATTTGGCAAATTTACAACTTAGTTTTAGGTTATAAATGACATGGGGAATTTACATTAAATTCGGCTTGAACAAAGATTATGTTCACAAACTATTTCAAAATAGAAACAGTGATTTTAGGCAACGGGGATTTCGCAAAAGAGCCCTCTAAATTACAAACAGCCTCGGCTGACTTATAATAGTAGACCTGGTTTTACAGTTATGTTTCAAACGGGAACACCCAAAAGATCAAACCGTCCGCCTCGGAATTCACATTAGAAAAGGGATGTACGCTCCATGAAGTACTATGCTTCTGCAAATCTAATTGACCCAACGGCCTTTGTTTACATTAAAGTTACATTTAATGAAACGGTGAAATGAAAGCTGGTTTTTAGGAAGGGACCGTGAACCCTTACGTTATGGTCGTTAACGTCCGAAAATGCCGTTTGGCTTAACGCACCATAAATTTACATTCAAAGCTACAAGGTTTAGTTTAAATTAAACTATAAATTTTGACGTGTAAGTCCAAAAAATAAACTTTTAAGTTAAACTAAGTTTCATACGAACCAACTACCTTTGCCCGGCATGGCAACAATCGGACTCCGGCATCTCCACTCCCGACCGGCGTAGCTACCTCTAGCTTTGAGATTCCTGAGCTGTGCTAACGAAATTCTCCTGGGTCTGGGTTTTTATGCCTTCTGCTTGGCAGGCAGGTAGAGGGAAGGCACGGCCCTGTAGGAGAGCGATGGAGGGGGAGGGGAGTGGTGAAGAGGTGGACACTTGGAGGAGGAGAGGCTGACCAAAACCGGCCGAGCTGTCACTACCGGAAGTGGGCAAGACGGCGCGGACGGGCAGGGTAGCTGAGCGCTCTGAGTGGAGGGGAAATTAAATGCAGTGTTTTGGTTGGACGGGAATTGGTGAGGCTGCATTGACAAAGGGAATTGCCGACTTGGGAGCGTTAGAGGCCTGGCATGGAAGTGCAAGTGAGTTTTAAACTCATAACAACGTGAATTTAGGCCTATAAATAAATAATAAATGTTATGCATCGCAACTATTGAAGGAGGGGAGGGGGAACGAAGTGTATTGCTCAGAATAAAAATTTGACTTTGGGAATACGACTGCTATTTACAAGGCATGATTTTATCGAAGGAAAGCTAGTTTGTTTACGTTTTTAGAGGTAGGCTACGGTCGGGGTTTGGATGGAGAAGCTATAAAAAATAAACATAAAAATAAACACTGGGTCCGTAAACATAAACAAACAAAAGGTTGAGCTCCGGTAGGGTTCATGGCAAGAAGTTAAAGTTATCAAAGTGATTTTAGTGCAAAAATCAAAAGATTAATGTACCAGCTTAGGTTTAAATATGCTATAACGCATTTAGGTTAGATTTTAGTTGTTTGCAGACGCAGACAAGTGAATTTTTCCCAGTTGGACATTTTTCATAAATAATGCAAGTCGTCACTTATTTTACAAATAAAAAATATTGTATGTGTCAAAACAAGCATGCTCATCCTACAACACAACTAAGCTGGTGGTTTTTGGCTTTATGCCTGAAAAAATAAATTACAAAATGTACAATTTGGCGATTTAAAAGTGAGATCACCATAAAGACGATTTTCTTTTTGAGTTGAAGAGTTCTGCCCTCAGGTTTTTGGCTCGGCGGTGTTGAGGTGTCCTCACCACGAAAGTCTAAACAAGACAGAGTTTACAGCCTGAACCCGGACCACACCAGAAAATTCTTACCAGGACTCTTACAAGCTAGCCCCAGTGTCCGCGACTTACTAGTCCACTTATCACCATCTGTTTGCCGCTTTCGCCCCAACGTCTGCACCCGGCTCCCGTTCTTGGATTACCCCTCACCATTCATCAGCCACGCAGCTGACCAATCAACCAACTGTCTGCTGCTGCGTGCGTGCCTTCGCCCCTGCATCCCTAACAACGTTGTCTCGTTAAGCTTAATCTCACGTTGTGTGCTATTTCTCTGGCCTACTTCGCCCTCACCCATTCCACACGGTCTTCGCCCACTCAAGTCAACTAACTGCTCACTGCATTCACTCACTACCCCCCATCCTTCAGATCTTTCCTTCAGTTTCTCCCTGATCTTCGCCCACTTCACGCAAGTTTGACTGCCTTCGCCGAAGATCGTCTTCGCCATGACAAAATCAAGAACTACAGGAAAAGTCTCTTCGCCCAGGACGTCTTTGCCCTCTTCTTCGCCGTCATTCTAACCCCCGCCGACCCGGCTTTCCCTCCGTCTGGCAGCCTGTGATGTCACCGCCTGTCACTGCCGTCCACAACCTCATCTCTCCCATGGATAATCTGACAACGTAAAAGACCAAATTACGATCAATCCGCTACAAATTTTGGGGTTTCTTCCCATCACTTTCTCTACATTTTCATACAAACCCTCTTTTCCAACAATGGATTTTCACTTCACCAAAATCTACACCATTTCTCAAATTAGGCCTAATCTGTCGTCACGTGTGCCCTGCTTCACTGAGCCTTAAGCACTCCACACGGACTTCGCCCTCTTCGCAAGACCTTCTGCTGTTGAAGCCAACTTCTACTGAACTCTGCACTGACTCCCAACGGGATCAAGTAAACACCCACTTGACTTTCCCATCAATCACACCCTGACCGGAAACAACCACCGACCATCTCTGAAACGATCAAGCCATCTGACTCCGGATGCCGCTTCGCCATCCATGACCTGACATGACACGACACCGGCCATCCAACCTACTGCTGTCCACTGCACGGCACAAGTCCCTGCTCATACCAACCCGCCAACTGCTTCGGCTTCTCGCCCCACTTCTCCACAACGAAGCCAAACATCTATAAAACTCCGTTCTTCAAAAAAAAAAAAAAGAAACCAACACAAATAAAATAAACACACGCCCTTGTAACCCCACCAAGCGACATCAAGGGCCACGACATTGGCCAACCCCCACACCGGACACTCAAACTTCGACACCACAAGCTCATCCACAACATCTGGGTCTCTCCTCATAGCCACCAGCCCTCGACGCAACCCTAAAACCCTTATGATGTCTAGGTCACAACCACCATTAAATTCTTCCCAGTATGCCTCACCCCACGAGAGAGAAAAAATTTTCCGGACAACGCTCCTCCTCCGACAAGCTGCAATTCGCAACATTTACAACCATGGCAAGAACCAGGGGCGGCAAAACACAATCATCACCAAGACACAAGACCTCAGATCCCTGCAACATTGTCCGCAAGTCATGCGCAGGGAACGTCCCTTCACGCTTATTGGACATTGTATCCCAAATCAGCTCATCTTTTGTACGTTCTTCTGCAAACTCGCCGTGCTCACGCTATTTTCCCTTTGCAAAACAGTTACGGAACATGTCACCGATCAAAGAACCTTTCCAACAGGAACTCTCACCAATTTTGGAAGCCCACAAAACTTTTCCGAAACGGTGCCCAAACAAAACGCCACAAAACAACCATCACCAACAAAGTTGGCCCATGAGATAACAGCAAATATCACCACACCACTACCAACTCTCGAAGATTCAAGCTCACCTGAAACCCACTGAAATCCAATCTCCCTGGGTTCCACCAAAACTTAGACTTGTTGGAAGACCTAAAGAGAAAGATTTCAAAAGGACTACATCTTACAAAGATGCAAAAGAAGAAACTAAAGAAAAACCTGAGTAACCTCTACACCATTTTGAGCACCATTTACAATCACACCTCTGCGATTTGCACCGCAAACGATGAGCTAACACCGGGACCAAGAAAAGCCTATCATGAACCTCAAAATGGATCGTACAAACACCAAGGCAAAAAAGCCTCTGCCATCACCAGGATTGTCACCCAGTTTATGGCATGTACGTCAGCACACGCTGTCTACTTCACGAAAAGCAACATACAAGAGGTCCCGGAATTGGCCACGAAACAAAGCCCATCCACCTCTAAAACAACTGATCCTCATTACTTCTCACCAGCCACCACGTCGTGTGGTCGTTCTTCTGGCTCTCCCGACTGCTCCATCTTGACATCTTGACAGTTCACTTCGAGCTTTTTCTTCGGTTTCCCGGGCGCAACCTTGTCCTCCTTCGAACCATCAGTTCACCATCGGTCCATCAATGGTTTCCCTGCACGGCAGGGCACTGGCCACTATCCTCACCATCGGTTCGTCTACATAGGGAACCCAGGCGGTTTCCTCCTCCCAATTCGGTCTCCATGGCTTTTGTCTACCCGTCCTTGCACTCAGTTCATTCGGTACCACCTCGGCAACAGACATCCGCCAGTGTTTTCGCCTTCACTACAGTCACTTGTCCTCCTCGAATTTTCAGGTCCGTTGCCCACCTGTGCCCGTGTACTATAGCAAGAGCAACAGGGTGACCGGACTAGTGTTGGGTGGTATACCGGTTCTCACAGTGTACCGCGGTTCCAAAAATGGAACGGTACCAAATACCGTGCATTGTTAAAATACCAGTATTGTTTTAATATGAAAAAGGCGCTAAAATTATAACAATAGTTCAGTCAGTCTTGTGTTGTAGGGCTCAAAGCAGTGTAATAATCAGTTAAAGATCAACCATAGTAAAATTAGGAATTCTGTACAATGCACAAAAGTGGAGCCAAATTTGTGTAACTTTGATGCTACAACGAGTGTAATAACCAACAGAAAAATAAAATTGAGTTCAACGTTCAGTAGCCTACTTGGTGATTATTTTTTATTTGTATTTTTTTGGAAGGGTTACGTAAATAAAATTGATGGTTCCATTTTCAACCTTAACCCTTCTGACGCCAGCCAGAAAAAGAGCACCTGCTAGCTCAAACCAGCCAGTTTTTCGCAGTGCAAGAAATGATTGCACGTCTTTATTAAAATTCATGTAACTCCCTTTAAAAACGTTGTAGAGGCTTTATTTTTTTTTTAAACAGCTCGTAATACTTAGGCCTTAACCCGAATATTCACAGAAAAAAATTATAAGGCGTATTTAGGGTGGGGGAAATGGCAAATGTATTACAAATCAAAAAAATCTGCGCCAACCAAGGCATCCGCGTCACCACCCATGAACTTCGAGCCGCTTCAGCGGCCTGGGTAACGTTCCAATCACCGACATTATGGAAGCTGCATCCTGGTGGCGGAACCCTACTGTATTCACGTTCCATTATTTTTGGGATATATCGTCTCAAGCCTAAGGACTTTACCATCGCGGTCCATTCGTAGCCACCAGACGGATACACTGAACCCCTTAAGCAACACAATCTCTTCATTCTACTCCAAGCTCGACATTCGACTCCTTGATCGATTGTAAAGTTATTACTTTTGGGGAGCCAGCTCGCAACCCTAGGGGGCCCACCGCCTTTGACAAAGTCTGTGGAATGCTAAAAGCTCACGTAATAATTATTTTCATGGCATATAGAAACATCAAAATACCAGGGCCACCTGGTTGATTTTGGTTTCTGTTGCCTAAATGAAAATCTGCATTACCTTCTGCCCATATTCCTCCCCATCCACCCGCGCACTATTGGGGAATAAAAGATGAAGCATCGGCCGTCGACGGCGCTTTTGTAGATGGAGGCTGCACAGAACAGATGCGCAGTGGGGTCGTGATGCTGGCAAGGCTTCATGAACTCTAATCTCAAACAGCAAAGCAGAAGGAGAATGCTAAAAGCTCAAGTAATGCATATTTTCATTTAGGGAATAGAAACCAAAATTAACAACCAGGTGGCCCTGGTATTTGGATGTTTTTACTGTCCTAAAATACTTGACTTCAGTAAAACTCTTCCGGCTGTGAGCTTTAGCTGAACCCTATGGTTCATAAGCTATATGGCGTAATTGCGGCGCTGCCGCATTAATGGGGAATGCAAAGTAGCAAAGTAATAGAGCTAGAGGGTACTAGATTATTGGACAAACAATTAAATTAATTTAATTTAGGTAATAAAAAGCATATACTAAGCACTTTTAGCACACATTACTGATGGTGTTTAACGTAGTAAAAACTAATTTAAAGCAGTGTTGAAATTCCTTTTTTTTTTTCTTTTTCTTTTTTCTTAGGTTGAAGTATTCAACATCCTCTTTGTGAAGGAACAAGACAAGAAACATGTTGTTCACTGTCAAGACTGCGCTCGCAAGGCCAGTCACCGCCTGGAAGGCTTCATCATGCTGGAAGAGTACAAAATGGAAGAGCTCATAGAGATCTATGACAATTTCTGCTTACATCCGGTAAATAAAAAGTTACTGAAAACGTTAATGAATGAACTGGACGAGGTTGGGGGTGAAGTACGACACTGAATGGCTCTCGCTGGCACAATCATTTTCACAGAATGATGACGTAGATGATGGCGTCATCTTGTTGAAGAGCCCTCAGGCTAAGCCTTGGGCTGAACTGTCTGTTGCAATATGGGCTGGGAACAAAAGATCAACTGACCAGATCAACTCATGAGCAGGTATGTCTTAATTATAGGCCTTACTATTCTGAGAAAAGATCAGTGTTGAAACGGCAAGTGGGATTGTCATGCAACCGTAATAATAACAAACTAGCTTAATTATGCGCTAACATACTGTTCTGTTGAGGCAAAGCATTATCACTTTTCTGGTCTCTGCCTACAACTAATGGTTTCTTTCTGTTTGAGGGTAGGGAGGCATGTCCTTTGGGTTTAGCCATTGTCAGCATTGGTACTTCACCCTCACTTTAAATTAGTATTAGCTAAAGCTGTACCAATACCAATTCGATACTGCATATGTTTCACCAATGCTGATAAAGTTTGCCCAAAGATCTTTGAAAAGGAAACTTTATTAACAGATTAACATTATAAACAATTACTTCGCAAGTGTAACGGTGGATGCTACGACGGGGTAGGTGCTTGTAACATCGCCGCTCGCCTGGTGTAACTGGATCTTCTTATTATTACTTTTGGGTACTTTTTGTTTCAAATAAGCACAACAGCTACAGTCCCGGCGTAGGGAATGGAGCTACACATGTCCTAATATTGTAGGCTAACGGTAATAATAAGCGGTAACGCTGCCACCAAGGTGGGAAAATTAGGCTAGCTAAGCTAAGTTTAAGAGAATTGTCTTAATTTCTTACTTCTAGCAAACAACGAGCGAATAAACTGACGGACGTTTAAGAAAAACTCCTGGTTTTTATTTTAAACAAACATGAATAAAAATATCGCACTACAAATACATTTGGTAACTTTACACCTAGTTTAGGTTATAAAATACAGGGGGAATTTACATTAAATTCGACACTAGAACCAACACGAGGTTCACATAAAACAATTTCAAATAGAAAAAGTGAGTTTGATTAGGCACAAGGGGATTTCGCAAAAGAGCCCTCTAAATTACAAACAGCCTCGGCTGATATATAATAGTAGACCTGGTTTACAGTTTTGTTTCAACGTGTATACTGCAAAGCATTAAACCTCCCAGAGTTGCTGTTGATAAGTCAACTCCTTAAATTATAGAGCCGCGGCTACCTATAAAGTGGATCCGAGCGTTTAATCGATGGAAACCCCACGAAGATCAAACCGTCCTTTGTTTACATTAAACTGCGTTTAAAGAAACACGAAAAATAAAGCTGGTTTTTAGTAAGGGACCGTGAACCCTTAAATTATGGCTGCCAACGTCCGAAATGCCGTTTGGCTTGACACTCCATAAATTTACTTTCTAAAGCTACGAGGTTTAGTTAAAATTAAACTATAAATTTTGACGTAAAGTCCAAAAAATAAACTTTTAAAGTTAAACTAAGTACGATACGAACCACTACCTTTGCCCGGCATGGCAACAATCGGACCGCGGCATCTCCACTCCCGACCGGCGTAGCGACCTCTAGCTTTGAGAATCCTTGAGCTGTGCTCACGAGTGTCTCTGGGTTTGGGGTTATATACTCATTACCGGAAGTCGGCGCGGACGCCGAGGATAGCTTCGGAGGGGGTGTGCGGGGAAGAGAGTCGGACATCTGGAGGAGGAGAGACTGACCCAAATCGGCCGAGCTGTCACTACCGGAAGTTGGAGTAGCAGCACGGACGACCGGGGTAGCTTGAGCGCTCTGACTGGCTGACGGAATTGAAGTAGTGTTTTGGTTGGCTGGATTCGAATTGACAAAGGGAACTGCCGACTTGAAAACTTAGAGGCCTGGCTTTGAATGTGCAAGTGAGTTTTCAACTCATAACAACGTGATTTTTAGGCCTATTAAAATAAACTACGACGTTAGGCATCGCAACTATTGAAGGAGGGGGGGGGGAACGAAGTGTAATGCACAGAATAAACATTTGACTTTGGGAAACGGATTGCTACGTACAAGGCATGTTTTTAACGAAGGAAAGCTAGTTTGTTTACGTTTTTAGAGGTTCGCTACGGTCGGAGTTTGGATGGAGATGCTATAAAAAATAAACATAAAATCATACACTGGGTCCATAGAAATAGACAAACATAAACATTGGAGCTCCGGTAGGGTTCATGGCAAGAAGTTAAGTTTACCAAAATGCATTAAGTGCACAAATCAAAAGATTAAATATTCCAGCTAGTTTTTTAAAGGGCTAAGTGCAGTTTAGGTTAGAATTTAAACTGGTTTGAACATCGGACATTTTTTCATAAATAAACAAAGTCGTCACCTGTTACAAATAAAAAATATCGTGTGTTGACAACATCTAAAACACAACTAAGCTGAAAAGTGTTTCGGCTTTATGCCAACAGAAATATACATTATTTACATGTTTTCAAGTGGAATCGCCATATAGACGATTTTTCTTCTGGTGTGGAAGAAAGCTGCCCTCAGGTTTTTTCTTCGATGGTGTTGAGGTGTCCTCACCACGAGCGTCTGATACGAGACCGCGTTTACACAAGCATGGTTAGATCAGAAGCTTCAAGAATTCCATTGTGCAACAGGGTTATTGTTGTATGAGTAGTTGGCACTACACTGACCTCATCAAAGATTTCTGTTGTGCCTTAATTTCCAGATTTGTGGTATTGTGCGGGCAGGGAACACATTAAGTTTTCAATGTTAAGAAAATAAGCAATATTAAAGTGATGTTAAGAAATTGCTAAAACAAAAAAATGCCGGTGCCGATACCTCAAATATCTGCAGATGTGGTATCGTACATTAAAATTATAGAGATGTGGTATTTGTATGGGTACAGTCTTAGTATTAACTCTCTAAATGGGATCTGATCTGATGTGTGTTTTATAGCATCTGAAATCCCACCGAGTAATAGTTCAAAGGTTAAATTAAATATATGAAAATTGCTTGCTGCGCAATTTTCAATTATTTCATTTATGTTTTAGTCGGTGGGATTAGCTTGGCAAAAGAGCTTGGCGTTTGCTATCACGACTTCACACGGCCGAAAAGCTTGGCAGGAATCCTAAACAAGTTGTGTTTTGCAGTAGATATCAGAACTTTTTGGTCCAAATTGATCAAATCCATTTTTTTTTCTTAGTAATTGTGAGATGGAAACTCCAATCAATCTAGTTTTCTGGTCCATTTTTTTTTTGTTGGCTTTCGTTCATTTTGAGGACAGCACTCACTGATTAGTATTTCTTATTAGTACTGCAGATGCACAGATTTATTTAATGTTCAGTTTGGCATTGTTGCATAATAACAATGTTTAAAATAATGTAAAACAATCAATTTGGTTGTTTCGCGCCCGAACCACTTGACCAATTAGAAGGCGGCTCATGAAAAGGGTACATCTCCAGAGCTAAGAACCAGCTTTATTCACCGCATGGAAGAATTTATTTTCGTGATAAAAAAAATAGCATTCCTAGTAAGTAGTAATTAGGCAAATACCAACGTTATTCACATCGTTTTTTCAACAGGAATACGTTTAGCTGTATCATGAACGGTGACTTTTATTTTGCCAGGCGAATAAAGTCTCCCGGTTAAACAAGTTTCAGCCTTTTTTGTCGCATTGTTATTAAATCCTTACATGCCGGAAACAGCCGAACTAAACTACCTTAGCTGTAAAGACATAACGTGTCTAGTAGTCGCCATGCTCATATATATTTTATCTGCATAGGTGTTACTGTTTATCATCTTGGCATGAAGTAATAGTCGGTGGGATTAGCTTGGCAACTAATGGTGGCAGCCATTTTTGTTCTGATATCATTACGTCCGAAAAAACGGTTACTGGCAGTACTATGAAAGTCACTCATCGTAAAGTGGATTTAAAAACTTTTTAACGCACACTTTCAGAACTAGAGCCTCCAATTTAGAAAGTGCGCGTTTAAAAAGTTATAAATCCATTTTACGATATCATTACTTTAATTGGCTGAAACTGGGCGGGTTCTTTGACCCTTGTGGGTTTTGTTTCAGATATAACATATTCTCACTAGTAGCCTACTTCTCACTGTCTTTTAGGATCCTTCCCTGCCATATGGCACTTTGTAAAACCCGTCATATTGCGTCATTTTCCACCGGAAATGCATGCAAATTTTGTCACTTTCGCTTCCACTGTCCCGTTCTCTCCTCCATATACCACTCTTATCTTACTGCTGGCGCGGAAGATTGTAAAAAAAAAAACACGGATGCAAAATGACTAAGGTGAAAACAACGAAGGCCGGCGCCTATGAGGATTGACTGGCGTGTTGGACTGGCGTACATGAGAAAGAGTCTAGTTGAGGCGGCAGTGCTACTAGCATGCACGGGAATAGCTTTGCGGCTGGTACGAAAAAACGGCGAAAAGAAATACGACGCTTGGTTGGAAGCTAGTTGGCAACACGTTAGAGCGAGACAAGATGGCGGCGCACGGCGAAGATGTTGATTGGTAATGGTGAGTAGCGAAAAATTGTTGTACTAGTAAGAGAAACGAGCGATGACTATCGTTGTAGTTAGTACAAAATATGGCCAAATAGATTGGCGCGTGTACTGTGGAGTTTAAGACTACTAGTACCGACACGTTGGTGAAGTTGAAACGAGTTCCACGGATACATTCGTGAGGCGAAACCACGTTCTATATTAAATACCACTTGTTGAAGTGAGGTGGGTACTAGACGCCGGCATGTGGCCAAGCAGTGGAAATAAATAGAAATACCAGAAGAAAGAGGAAAATGGTTGGTGGCGCGGCCTCATGGAAAGCGGGTGCCGAAAACCTTGGCTTGGGCATTGTGTACGATAAATCAGAGTGTGAATGTAGGCTTGTGCGGCCTGGGCTGCCAGAGGCGCATGTTCATGCTTCGACTTTGCCGAAACTCCGAGAGATGGTTTCGCAAGGTGTGATTGAGGTGGTGCAAACGGAGCAGTTAGGTTTCAGTCCCCGGTTTCAGGCTGCTGAGAAGTGTTGGACATGTTGGCAGTGGTGGTGAAACATTTGCAACGAGGCCGCTGGATGACTAAAATCGACTTGTCGCAGGTGTATTATTCCGTCCTGGTCAGGCCGAATGCCTGGAAGTTTGTTTTCCTGGAAATGGGTGGTGTACCAATTTCGGGTATTGCCTTGTGGCTTGGCTTCTGCACCGGGGATTTTTATGGGCCTAATTAAGGTGGTGCATCAGTTTTTGAGATGAAAGGGTATTCTAGTGTTAACCTATCTTGACGATTTCGGAATCGTGGATCGGTCACGAGACCAGGTGTATAGAGACATGCGCAGGACACTTGCGATGCTAGTACGGTTAGGTTTTTCCTGAATCTGGCAAAGAGTGTGGTAATTTTGTCTTGTAACGTGCGTTTCCTTGGAATGGAGATCGATTTGGAGCATGGCCGCTTGGTGCTGCGGTTGGTTCAGCGGTTCCGGACACAGGGAGGGGGTGTCCCTAGTTAACTTGCAGCGCCTGCTAGGGTTGTGTGAGAGTGTGGGGTTGTGCAAGAGTGTGGGGTTGTGCAGTGCCAGGGGCCAGGCTGCACATGTGATTTTTGCTGGTCGGTTTGGGCCGGTGGCTGCGGGGAGCCGTGTCGACCGGTCGCTTCTCGCCTGATTTTACAACCTCCTGTGGCGGTCTAGGAATGGCCTCCGTGGTCGGAGGCAGCCTTACATATCGTTATGAAAACTGTTGGCAGTGATTTCTGTGGTACAAACCTTTCAAGATGTCTGACAGCATGACAGCTGTAGCTCACATAAGCAAGCAGGGCAGGATAAGGTCCGCGGCCCTGCCTGATCTAGTGAGGTGGCTTTGGCAGTAGCAGCAGCGAACTGGTTGTGTACTGGGGGCAGTGTTCGTTCCGGGAGTGTGTAACGTGACAGCGGAATGGTTGTGTTGGAGTTCCAGGACGGCTTAAATTTTCCCCGAAGGTGTTTGCAGACATCTGCTCTTGGTTTGGGGTTCCGGACATTGATTTATTTGCGTCCACAGCGACTGCGCAGCTGCCCCAGAACGGAGTTGGTGGACGCGTTCAGTACCTCGTGGTCTGGGTTGTTACCGTACCTGTTCACCCCCGTGCCCCCTGATTGACAAGTATGTGCGGAAACTGGCGGAAGACGGCACAAAAACGGGCGGTGTTCGTGACAACAGCGTAGGAAGTAGCTGTATGGTTCGTATTGCTACAGGCGCTGCCGGGCTGTGGCTCTTTCTATTTACCTAGGAGGATCGACCTGTTGTGGGACTCGTAGGAGTTCAGGGCTCCCACGGACTTTTGGGGGCCCGTGGGTTGTCTGGTGTGTCGGTGTGGCTAGGGAAACGCATCCAGTGGGCGTGAAATGGTAAAAAGGTGAGATATTAGCACGTTTTTGAATCTGTCTTAAAAATAACACAGTGAGCAGGAGGCTACGAATTAGAATTAATAATTCTGCCAGAGAACTTGTTCTCGCAGGAGAATCAAAGTTCTCAGAGTAGAATCCAACAAAACTGTGTTACTTAGATTACCATCCCACCTCCCTGCTTGGAATCTTGACGGAAAATGAGTGGTATATGGAGGAGAGAGCGGGACAGAGGGGAGGTGGGAGCGGATGTGACAAAATTTGCATGCATTTCTGGAGGGAAATCACACAGTATGATGGTTTTGCAAGGCACCGTATGGCCAGGAAGGATCCCAAAAGTAACACAGTTTCTTCGGATTCTACTAACAAGTTTTCTGGTAGAATCATTAATTTTGTAGATTTTTTTTTTTTTTTGGTGTCCTACTTTTGCCAGTGCCCAGTTTCCTACTAGCTGGCCAAGTTTGGTCGTAAAATATTGAATAGGAACGGAGATATTAATTTTATTTTAGGTCTGCTGAACTGAGGACTTCAATTACATAAATTGAAGCATTTGCTGGTTGGTTGTTGGATGTATTTAGGGAATTTGCATTAAACCATCAACAATAAGTAGCGTATCAATTATATCGACTATGGGTGTACTGTACTGATATTTTCCGATCAAAATTTGACGGGTTACCGAACAATTGGTGATCACTAAAGCTCGCCGTTCGCCAACAAGTTGTGCTCTTAGCTTCACCTATTGCAAAAAATTGCCAACCGCGCCGATTAGGCCTAACTAGAAACACGTTTTCCCTGGAATCGCACGTCATAGTCAGTTAGTCATAACGGACGGACAAACCATTTCACCTTTCAATTTTTATTTCTCAACGATTAAAACATTCACTTCATTTGGTAGGTGGAACGTACCCAATACTCATTTCGTTAGAGATACTGCTGAAATCTGCTCCCTTAATTTCGTTTTTATTGCCGACGAATATATATATTACCTATTTTTTCTAGGTAATATATATATTCGTCGGCTAGCAAACCTTGATGGTTTTCCTGCCGGGCTCGTAGCTCCCTACTTCACATGCGTGGAGTGCAGGCCTCTATACAAGCACCCGGGACGTGTCGCTAGCCATCTTTCTTCCTAGGGAACCACCGCGTGTGGTTGGTCTTTTCATCTCTCGCTTGGACTTTCTTTGGGGACCGTGACACGGTTATCCATGCAGCTGTACATCGGTTTCCTTTGGGAGGCGTAACTTGGCTTCTTAGCCCAGTCTCCCTTGACCCGAATTTTCGGTTCCACATGCATCTCTACGCCCGGGCACTCATCCGGCTGTGCACTACAGCACGGGTAACCGAGAAAACGGGTGACAAGCGTCCGAGCGAACGGACTCCCTTAGACCTTCTTCGAAAATCTTCACACAGTTCATCTGGGCATTGGTAAGTCGGTTCCCTATGGGAACCGTCACTTGGGAGTCTTACCAGTCTCCCTTTGACTCGAATTTTTGGTTCCACTAGCATCTCTACACCCAAGCACTCATTCGGCCGTGCACTGCAGCAAGGTAACTGAGGAACCGGATGACGAGCGAACGGACGTCCAACTACGACTTCTGATGCAAACTGTGCGCCCATGCACCAGCACGGGCGGCCGGATGACCAGCCAGCGACGGCCATCTACTGCTTCTGAAAAATGTGCGCCTTGCACCCGTACACTGCACCTTGGACGCCCGAGTAACCGGGCGACCAGATGCCCAACTACTGTTACGGATTTACATCACGCACCCAAGTAACCGGACTCGTGGACTGGAGACCGGCACTCTGCGCTTGAAGACCGAAGAGGCTGTCCACATAACATAGAAGACGCCTTCTAAAGTCGATTGTTCCTCCTGCAGCACTGTGCGCCTTGTGCACACAGGTGCTCGGGGATTTGGAACCAAGAACAGGAACCCGACTTCGTGGCCCCTAATGAACTGCGGTCCAGCTGTCTTCTCTCTCACTTTCTACAGACTTGTTCCCAGCTCTCCCACCTTTTATCTGTACATAACCTTCGCTACCACCTTCCAAGGCAAGGATCCCACTCAGCGGTCCCCTTAGGCCTCTACCCACGGTTTTGTTACTAACTATTCAGAACTCCGCTATTCAATCGACACACCTGCATGCAGATGCACCTGCAGCCTGTTTCCTCTCTTCGAATCATGTGTAACTGCGTTTCCACGTGTATGTCGTTCGTCATACGCACTTCTGCCAGGAGGGGGGGGGGAACCAACCTACGCACATGGACCTTGGGACCCGCTTCAACCCTCCAACCATGTCACGGGTCCCTCGGACCAGTCCCTGAAGCCTGAACTGGCACTTCTGATGCTTTACGAACAACCTTGGCCTGAGGCTGTGCCCGGTGCCTTTTCCTGTGAACCGTTTTTTGGTTCACTGCTTTCCAGGTAGGGACTCCTTCCACTGGTCAGTCTCTTTTCCAGACGCACAGCTGATTAATTTTACCAGCCCTGAGCTGCCCCCCCGAGCGCCCGCTTCGTCCCCAGTACGCCATCTAACCAATTGCCATTAGCTGCCGCCCACACATGCGGTTACTCTACCCTTCCTGTAACCAACAGGGCTGCGCAATGGGTTCCCTTTGCTTCAACTATACCTCTGCTTTTTGTCAACCTTTTCACACCAGAAAAATGCTGTCACTTTATGTCCAATCAATGTTTCTCCTTTGCGGTTCACCCAGTCCCTCTTCCTTTTCGACATGGTATCCCTAACCTAGGACCAGAACCACATCAACATTCTAGAACTGAAAACTGTTCTCAAGGCTCTTTGGCACCTGGTCTCGGGGAAAGTAGTTCCAAGTCCACATTGACAACAACACTGCTGTTGCCTGCCTACGAAAGGAGGGCGAGACAGAATTTCTCCAGCTTACGACTGATGAAAGTTACGATATTTCATCTCTGCATCAGTCTCGGAAACCGGAATGTTATTGCGGACTCCCTTTCACGTCAAAAGCCACCAACAGGAGGGAATCTAAAAGATGTGCCTGTGCAGATCGCTGTTCACCACGAGGCACAATGCCAGACTTTCCCGCTTCATCAGCCCAGTTCCCAACAACCAAGCCTGGGTGTTGGACGCACTGACCCTGTCGTGGAAATACCTTTGCGCCTACCTATTTCCACCTTCTCCCTCAAGACCTGGCCAGGCGTTTTTCTGATGATAGCTTCGAACTGGCCAGCGGCAGCATGGTTCCTTCAGCTACTAGAGCTTCTCATCGACAGCCCACAAAAGCTTCCCAAGACACCGGATCTCCTGTCGCAACAAGGACCCGGCTCCCTGAAACTACACGGGTGGCTACTATCATCTGACTCAATCCAGGAGGCAGAAGTTTTTGAGGAACAGGCAGTCCGTATTGCAAGCAAGGCATTCGAGCTTCAACCAACAGGATTTACAACAGTCGCTACCAGACATGTATCCAACCCCCTTAAGCACTATGCAGGATTCACCTTTATTGTACCAGTCTACTGAATAATCTTCAGCTTCCTGTTGGAATTTTTTTCTGCTGTGCGAAGTTGTTGCGTTGGGGGTGCGAGCTCGTAACCGTGGGGTACTCATCAGGTATTGTCCACCGCTGGTTTTAACGAGGTTTATAATGCTAAAATGACAGGTAATGTATACGTATATTTTTAGCATTCTTGTCTTAGAATGCTTTTTCCCTAAAGACGAAACTTACAGATCAGTGCCTGCCAGCTCTGTAACCTAGTGCGCACGCGTCAATGGCACTCCTGTATAAGTGCAGCGACCTTGTTTCATCTTTCCACCGCCATACTTCATCTTCGGAGAACAACATTAGAGTCATGGCCCACGAACTTCGAGCCATATCAACGTTCTGAAATACTTGAGGCAGCTCTTGGAGGAGCACTTTGTACTGATTTCACACGTTATAATGTTTGGGTGCCAGCCCTGGCTGACCCGGGACGGCGAATTTCAGACATAATAATGTTTTCTGGGCCAAAGCGAGCTGGCCAGGGCTGACGCGCGCCCGCCTAGCCCGCCTTTCCAGCCGAGGCCAGCCCTGGCTGGCCCTGGCCAGAGCGCCTTATTTTTAACGTGTGAAATTCGAAGCGAGCCCTCCCGCGCTCGTAGCTTTGCAGTGCAGCCGACTATATGTCAACAAACAAAAGGAAACGGGAAACACTAAAAAAAAGAAATAGTTATTTTCAATCGTAAATTAATTACTGATTATCACGCAGATTGAAAAACACGGAGAAAAGAAGGGATTGCTTATGAGCATAGAAGGTTCGTGTTGTATCACCCTGTTCAACTCTTTATCAGCGTTTGGTACAATAACTGGCAGTGTTTTTCTCTAAATGATGTAATTTTTCCAATTTTATTTTCTTTGTGCATATTTCGCGTCATTAAAAGGATTTGTGCAGGTATATACAAAGGAAAAACTGCAGCATAACGAAACATATACAACTATTAAAAATTACCGGTGGTTTTTTTTTATTATATTTTGAGTAAAATTAAATAAGACATCTGAACTGAGAATAACCTACATCAAAGAGCCATGTTTCAGAGTGCGAAGTTATGTTGAAATAATAAACCGTTCCAGAATGAAGACGTGACATTTATATATTAAAGAGAAAATAATTTGTCGAAATAAAGTGATACGAACCATATCCGTTTTTCTGTTCTGAAACGTTAAACTGCCCCAACCAAGGATTCGAACCGTCAATCTTGGAACTACAATCCCCGAACTACAATCACCAAGATTTAACTATTCGGAGAGTCGGTATTGGTATCCAAAGAGCAACAGAAATAGGTTTCACACTCGTATTGAAATAAAAACAATAGCATACATTTAATAACGCAAGAAATAAAATCGAGAACCAACTGTTACATTATAGTATTTACCAAATTAACGGAAAGTGGTTTGGTGTCATGAAAAGGTGTTACCAATAACACAAAGTTAAAAAAAAAATGGGTTTATAGCCTGCTGTTCGTGGTACAAGATCAAAGTAAAAAAAAAAAAAAACACTGAGGAAAAAAATCCGGATTAGGGAGGGGGAGTTAAAAATACAAAAAAAATGGGTTGGTGGGTTGCTTAGATTAATTGTATTGGCTCG
Source organism: Lithobius niger (assembly GCA_023313725.1). Classification (NCBI taxonomy): domain Eukaryota; kingdom Metazoa; phylum Arthropoda; class Chilopoda; order Lithobiomorpha; family Lithobiidae; genus Lithobius; species Lithobius niger. The sequence continues at coordinate 8,890 of JAHWFP010069647.1, read as the reverse complement.
AAAATCACCAGGCAAGGTAGGGAAACTACTTTTGTAACCTTTTTCCTTTGGCTTTTATTTCCCTTGGCCTTTTTTACTCCCTGTATTCTGTTTGTTTTTCTTTTTTTAATTCTTGGCTATTATAATGAAACATTAATTAATGTAGTGTAATGTCGTGCTTCTCCTGAAGACTCGTAATATGAGAAGTGAAGCCGACTCACTGTTCTTATCCACCTTGCCGACAGACGGTGCTCCTATGCGAGCGCGGGTCGGCTCTCAAGCATTTATTACGTGTGAAATCAAAGCGCGTCCAAAGCTGGCATTGGGGCTGGCTCCAGCCCAGGGCTGACCCGCGACGAATTATTACGTGTGAAAACAGTATTGGTCTTCGCTTCCCATTACCTCCGTGATATGACTGCTCAGGTAAATGAGATTAATTGTTTGGGACCCATTGCTGCTACCAGACGGGTTATTTTATCGGTCTGCAGAATAGATCTTCAGCTTCTTTTTTGTCCGATTAGAATTTTCTTCAACGTTTCTGCTGTGAGGGTGCCAGCTTGTAACCCTGGGGTACTCGTCAAGTAGGCGAGGTCTGCTATAATGCTGAAATTATAGGTAATGGATATTAGGGCGGCAACTGCAAACGTAAAACATGAAGGACCAGCCGATAATATACATTACCTGCACCTCCCCTCTTTAAGTCGCCACCTAGCGCGTTGAGAGGAAAGAAGGTCGTGCCGTGACGCTTAAATAGGTGGTGTGCCATTTACGCATGCGCACTGATTTACAAGTTTCTTCTGTAGGAAAAAAGCATTAATAGGTAATGTATATTTTCGGTTAGATGATAGAAACAAAAATCAGCTGGCCCTACCCGGCATTTTAACTCTTTCTACTACGTGGTTTCCAACTTCTCAATGACATTAGGTCATATAGTATTTATTACTTAGGCACTAATTATGTATATTGGTTCATTACAGGCACCAAACTCTAGCACGCTGAATTCCTGACATATCAGTCGACTAGATGAAGCAATTACGTACCATTCAGGGCTTGACACAACCCCAGCGCCTTACTCACCAATGAAATCGCTCAAACTTGTTGAAAAAAACGAAATCAGACAAACCAAAGTATTTGTCTGAATGTGCCTCCTTGTTTGCTGGACCCAAACGTGAGGCAGAGTAGCAAATCCACACAGGTGTGGTTTCTTGCACGCAGACAAGGTGTGTTGCAGAGGGCAGTATTAATTACGGCATCCTCCTTGTGTTTTTGGTCTAGTGTCATTTTGAGTTTTTGTCTGCCTGGATCAAGGCCACATGATGTTTACTATGCAAATGCTTAGTTGAATAGCTAAACAATGGAAAGACTGGAAGCAAATTTGCTTTACCACTGCAATCTTACACTGCCAAATTGAACCAGTTATGTGATATCACAGCAAATCATCATATTTATGACACATAAAATCATTTATCATACAAGATTCATCCTACTTTTTTGTTTAGCTTGGACCAAAAAATATCTAAGCAATATCCATATTGAGCCAGAACAGCAACGTAGGGAAGATCTGTACGAAGTGTAAGCCAAGCAGGGCTTTAATTCCCTTTTTGGTAGATGGTGGCTACTGCAGATGCAAGGAGCATCCGTGTTGACACTTTATTTGGGCAAGTGATTAGCCACATTTTCCCTCCATTAGGTCTTGAATTTAGGCTAGACCCTTCATCAAAGTTAAAGAGTTGTGGCATAGCTTTTGTATTACATAAATATTGTTTTTGTTTAATGGTTCAGAAGTAAATTGTTATCCTCCCCAAATCTTTTTACCCCCTGGCTGCTGAATCTGTACATGTCATGTTCTGTATTATAAAATGCATATTTATTAAAACAGATTATGTTTGAACTTTTAAATAAAACATCCACAAAACAAATTTGTTGAAATATATACTTTATAGAACTGATTATGTAAATGTACAACATGTATGATTAAGAGTGAATTTTTTAATGTAAAAACATTTGAACGTGTAATGAACAACACTCCCTGAAATAAGGACGTTAAGCTCTTCAAGGTTTGGCACAGGTACTGTAGGAAGGTAAGGTAGCAATCAAACTCTCCAGAAGTGGCTGGGATATTTTTCTTTCTCTGCCCTTAATGCTTGAATAATTGAATCCTGGAAAGAAGCATGAAACTGAAATGACGAAGAATCCAATAAAATTTAAGTAAATTGGAACAGGAATCAAGCATAGTTTAACTAAACAGCTAGAATAAAGGTAAGCAAAAACTTGATTTTTAGCATTCTTGTCTCCAAATACTGTGCAGCCTCCCTCATATGTACGGACGGAGCGATCCGGTTCATCTTTTCTTCTGTACAGTCGTGTTGCTTCGCCCTGCCCCTTCTGAGCAGGCTTCCTTGGATCCAGCTCTGACAGTCCACAGTGCCGCCAACGCTTGTCTGAACCTTCAACTACAGGCTCAGAAAGCAACAGTTAAGTCCGCGGCCACCCATTCATCTAGATCTGTCTTCCCCGGATCAGGTCCATGCTCTGATGGAATCTTCGCACCGGACCCTGCTGCCTATACTTCCACATGGCAATCTTGACCCATCAGATATACTTTTGTCTGTTCCCTGTAAAACTGGGGTTTGTCAGTGTTTTGATTTTGGTTGGTCTGCGGGACTGTTAATACTCACGTTAAGGACAAGATGAACTTCGGCTCTTTTCCCCCCCCCCCCCCCCCTTTTACGCAGATCCTTCCTAATACCAAGTCTGCTTTGCAACCTACCACTCCATCTTGTTGTGAGAGATCGCCCTGAACACTGCTCCTCGGCATCTCCCGTAAACCCAAGGCTCATCATGGTCCCCTAAGGATGAAGGAGCTTCATCAATGGCAGACGATCCGGCCACAGCTTCCCTGCCTCGCTCCTGATTGCCCTTTCAGAACAAGTTACAAGGACGAGAGTGCGGATGATTCTCCTATTGACATGCCCCCGCAACCAGTCAAGGGCCGTCTTCGGTTTTACAGTTCTGCTTGGAAAGACATCACCTCAGAGCCTACCATTCTTTCCAGAATTCCTGTACCCACCGTTGGAGCGGGAAATCCCTCCTACGTCCCGGGCCGGTCATTCCTGGTCCTCCTTGCACTTTTACCTGAAAGCATCGAAACCGCTCTGCCAAGGACCCCCCGTGCGAAGTTTTAACTTTCTGGGAACATAGGGGACCTTGTCATATAGCGCTCGCCACCTTTGACAAAGTCTGGAATGCTAAAAATTAGGTAATGTATAGTTTCATCGGCAACTCCATTGACGACGAAAAGATGAACCAGATCGCTCTGTCTTAAGTTTATATATGATGGAGGATGCGCAGAGGGAAGCGACGCAGAGCCACTCTTCCTTTCTCTATTATGAACGGCATTGGGGAAGGAGAAAGCTAAAAAATTAGGTAACAAATATTTTCAGAAGGCAATAGAAACCAGGTAATACTGGCAATTTGAAGTTGGCATGCAGAGATTGTTTCAGTTTGTTATCTGCCCCACGAAAACATGATTCAAAGGAAAACTCAGTTTCCGCATTGGTGGGAGCCCTCAACAAATTTAGAAGCCACTTGTCGAGATAGGCATGTGCTCCAATCTCTAGATGGTGAAGGTGGCAGTCAAAAACCAATGGAGCAGTGCTTAGCCCAAACGGGAGGTTACTCCACCGGATACAAATGTGAAGGTAAGCATCTTCGAGGTTGACAGTGAAATCATCCGGATGGAGAAATTTAAGGGACAAGTTTTTGCACTTCTTTTTCATATAGGGTGATTTGGAGGCCACTAAAAGTTAAATTAAGTGGTTCTCAGGAGGCATGGAACGTTTTTTAAGCCTGCATCAGCATTTTATGGAGCACGCGCTTGAATATGATTACCACCAACCACATGTGAACAGGCTCTTGCTCACAAGCGTTATTTAAGGACGTACACAGCTGTAAGAAACTGAAATTGGTACTAATTGCACTATTCTTTAAGCTGAATTTAGAATCGCTGCTGTCTGCAACCCTCCATGGACATACCAGTATTTGGAAAAATTCAACTATTGTAGCCTATGTTACTCTACAACAAAAGTTATGGGGCCTACTAGTTTTGTTCTAGTAAAAAAAAAAATGCTATCGCTTATATCTGAAAAATTGCAAATAGAAATAAAATGTCGCCTTGCTGGCAAGTACCACCTAATTAATTTTTAGTGGCTTGACACGTGCTGCAGTCTTTAAAAGTTACTGCGGGAGCAGAAGATTTCTTTAGCTTCTCCCACACTCCAAACGCATTTCCGTTGTCGTGGAAACCTGTACTGCACCAAATTTAGGCAATGCCTTCTTAGAATGTTTTGTGATAGTTTGTATTTGAGCTCTAGTAGGAGAAAAGAACCGAAATCTTGTTAAGCACTTTCATGGCATGCACATGTAGGCAAAGTACTAGAGGTTGTTTATTTTGGGCAAAATAACTAGTTGCAGATCTTGTTTGTCATATTGCATTAAACTTTTTCCATTCAGCAAATGGGCGGGTTCTACTAATCTTCAATAATACATGCTGTAATTTTAGCATTCTTATTCTCGAATGCTCTTTCCCAAGAGTGAAATTTATAGGTCTATTACCTGCCAGCTGGTCCCTCCTATATAATAAAGTCACATGAAAGGCAAAATATGGTCAAACTACTCTTGTTTCATGCAAAATTAATGCTTTGGGGAAAAAACTCTATAGAGGGATGTAGGCTTTAAACTATTGAAAGTAAAGGCTTTTAAATTGAATTTCCTTGAGCTTCAAAGAGAATTATTTAGAGAAGTCACCATGTGCATTGGAGGCAGAACTTGCTTGTCAAATTATTTATGAGGATTAACATGTGACCATTTTGAAGTCTTCTGATTGGTTGACTAATCTGGTTGCCGCCAGAAATATAAATTACGTGTAATTTTAGCATTACAGTAGACCTCGTCTGAAACGGCGGTGAGCACCATCAAACGGGTACGCAGCGGCTACTGCCGAGGTGCAATACGATACGAATTGCATACCTTTTCTGGTTTACAGTCTGAGGTTGCGCGTAAGTACGAAAGTAGTGTCGGCATCAACTGGACGGCGAAAGTTATGATAAAGACAACGTGTATACTGACTAGTGTGTCTAGATGGTGTTGTTACGGTATCACAAGTACGAAGAGTTAAGTTGCCTGGTGGGTACGAGTTTCACCAGAAAATGGCATTTTTACGAATGCCTAATGCGCGATTTTGTCGAGATGCGTTAATAATCGTAGCTACGAACGTCTTAACATATTCTATTACTTTTCTTAACGTTATATCTGTTGGTTATATGAATCTGTGAGTAAGCAACTTGCCTAATAAACTTTCGACACAATAATCGTCGGGTTTGAAGGGAAGGCTGCAGACCTTGGAGTGTTATCCGTGCATCCGCAGATTTTTTTTTGTAATTTCATCGATTCGTTTACTGAATGTCTGCTACCGTTTTCGTACAGTTGGGTCTTTTGGGAAGCCATGACCGTTTTCCCAGTTCTTACACATTGGAACACAACAATACAAGGCATTTTTCGTTGATGCTGTTCGAGCGAAATAGAAGCACGCCATGCTGTTGTATGAGCGCGAGTGAACAGCAAAGGACCAGTAGTACCGCAGCGCCTCTGGTGGTTCAGAGCGACTAAGGTGCCCCATTCTTCATGAAGAAGGTGAATAAACAACGAAAGGAACTTTTCCTGTTGTGGGTGGGAGGGAGGTGGTTTGGAATAAAGACGACATTAACATTCCATTTTACTTTTGGCTTCGTAGTTCTGAAGGAAAAATTCGCCCCCACAAAAAAATGGCAAAGAGAAGCCATTCCTCACAATACAACTCGCCCCGCCTATTTAAACGGATATCCTTGATGCAGTGTATTAAATTAATACATTCACTTATTTAACATGCCCTAGGCTAAACCTTCCAAAACCAATCCAAAGGTTTATACTTACCTCATTAGACGCTAGTTGATAATGGACAGTATGCTAAAATTAACATACAAAACACTAAATAAAGCTTGTGATCATACGTGCGCCGCGTGTTAAGGTTTGCAATGATTGTAGCCTAAGGCAACATCTTGTTATACAGGAAATCCAAACACGTAAAACAAAGGTAGCAAGCACCATTAAACAGAGGCGGAGGACAGGCTAGGGAAGCTATAGGTCGCGATCGCCACTAGGCCAACATACAACAGTCCTAGGCTCCCTCTTCGCATTTCACGGTGCACAGCTTACAGTGTTTGCATGTACAAGGATTGTAAAACTACAACGTTGTAAAATGATGTTAAACTATACCAACATTAAAAAAAAACATGCAGTCAGTGAAAGTGTGCTGCAGGCACGCGAGCTGGGTGTCCGTGGGCAGCGATTTCTTTATGGTGGGTGAATTTCAAAGATAGTGTATGAATTCTGCTGAGGCAGCTGCCTGCAGCCCTACAGCATTCACTCACCACCAAGGCAGTCGGTGAATGCTGCAGGCGGACCATAACGCACAGCTAGAAAGGCGTATTATGACAGGTTTTAAACACAAACTTATTTGTTTGCAAACAAAGACTTATCGGTAGCAATCCTCTGGCCATCAAGCTCTCGTGGGAAGGGGAGATTAGAGGATCGTTGTTTACACGGTAGCCAGAGCCGATTCACGTCACACTCCCCCTACCCCCCAGTAACATACTATTGCAGCAAAAACTGTACAGTCTGGTTCTTGAGGGGGACCCCCCCCCATCTAATGTATCTCAAGAAAAACTTTTAACATAATCTCAGCCATTTCGTGCCATTTCAGCAAAACCTGAACATAGTCTCCCTCCCGGTACAGATATTGTTGATCACTGTAGCTACATTTACTATTATTAATATTTCGTTTTAAATGTTTTGAGCGGTGATAAGTCTCAATAGCCACTTTGCAAATTCAACAACGTAACGTGTGCTCGCATTACTTTTTAACCTCAACGAGTCGAAGTCTCCTACCAGGCGAGACCCAGGGCAATAGGCTCCCTTTGCCACTCCTCCCCAATGGGCGTAGCTATAAAGGGGCACTTGGCCTCCTTTTAACCAAAAAATGCCCTTTTTTTCTGTCCAAGTAACTAAACGGTCAACAGGATAGTAAAAACTTTTCAACCCAAATCACGGCTCTACAATTGGGAGGGGCATAGGTAGCAAGGAACACCAAAAGAAAAAAAAAGACGGTCCCTCAAAAAACTGGTGCAATTTCCCCCGGCCCTTTTTTTTTCAAGTGCAGGAACTTTAAAAATTGCGCTGTTTTGCAGGGTTTAGTCGATTTTGCGAAATAATGCAGAATATTTTTGGCGTCAGCTCACACAATCCCATACTTGACACAAGTTGAATTAATGTTAAAGCAACACGTATTTAAAAGTTAAGAAATTTGTAAATTCTCATAATCGCAAAAATTGCATGTCCTTACCAATGGCCCTCTTCCTTTTCCTGGCCTCATCCACCTGTCGCAGTGGTGTAGGATCTGGGCCAAACTCCCTGCTCATGCAATGGTGAGGACACAAGTCTTTTTGCGACGGCGTATTACTGGGTTTAGAGTTGTGAATGTGTTTTATTCTCCTTTGTTCGGAGAGCAGTCGCGGGTGGTCGGGAAGAGGCATCGAGTAATCATTTATTAACCATAGCAAAAGATTCAAGAAGATCTGCCGTCACTGCCCGTGAATCGAGAAGATCAGTTGTGAATATCAATAGAACTAGTGAGTGAACCAGAGAGCTCTGCCTGTAATACATCCATACGATTGTCAGCTTTTTGCAGCGGGATGTATGCAGTGGCAAACACCTTAATGAAATCCGAAGCTACTTGGTTTCAGTGATCAGCGGATTTCTTTGCTGCAGAAAATGACTCTCCTAACGTTACTTGCCGTTTTAAGCAGCATCGGCCTCTTTGTTGTTTGCATCAAGCAATTTCGTTTTAACGCTTGACTTACAAGCACACTTATTTTTTTTTTTTTTTTTTTACAAAAAAGGTGTTTGCTAAAAATCGTAGTAAGACATGGCACTGCTAACAAGTTAAGAACGAACTGACCTTTGGCATCCTGAATCATCTTATTTTTGTCTCGTATTCTTGTCCAAATCCATAACTAACTAAAATTGGCAGGAGTGAGCTATCCATTGGTGCTACTGAAAGGTCAGTAGCTCAAATAGTTTTTGAATTATTTAGCAAAAACTAAAATATACCTAAATGGACCTTATATGGAATCTACAGTTGGAAAGAACCTTTATCAAGATAAATATGATTCTGAATCGGCATTGGCTGTGCTATGGTACCAACTATATTGGTAACAGTGGAACTGTCAGAATCTTGGATGAAAGTCATCTGCCTTACAATCATGTCCGTTTACATTGAATTTGTAAGCCGAAAACCACAATTCACCTTATATTCAAGCCGCCTTACCATCCCATATCCCTGCACCAATGCAAGCAGCTATCTACAGGCATCAAGTATCAACCTCACTCGAGCATTCCAACCGATTTTCTGTTGCTGTACTAAATTCATCACTGCACTGCATGATTACCAGTAGCGAAATAATGCTGCTAGTGAAAGGGTTACACAAGTGTTCCTTGATTGTGTCCAGTCGTAAATGGTCTAAATGATTTACTACAATATTTGCAAAACAGCACTCCATCACTTTCATACAGCTCACCTGGATACAATTTCACTCTGTCTGCAGCACTTATTTTCTTTGGAAGATGTTGAATTGAAGATGTTGAATGCTTCATGTTGACACGATATACGCTACCGTAAAACGTGGTTTTGAAGTTAGGCCTAAACCAGAAGAACAGGCAGCGGATATCACGAGTATTCATTCTGGGTTAATTCAGCTGAATTGATGCTCGCTCTTATTGGATTGCAGGTATCACAATCCAGAATTACTTTTGTTGC
>JAHWFP010069645.1:35422-57093 GCA_023313725.1 Lithobius niger | reverse complement strand
TAGTGCATATAGTGGAGAGAAACCATCTGAATGCAGTGTATGTGGGAGTGCACATAGTGGAGAGTCACCACAGTGGATACACCGTATGACTGAAGTGCAACTGGTAATACACATTGTGATGATACACTCTTGTAAGTGCTGTAAGTGTGACAAAGCAATTGACAACTAGAATTATCCGTGATATATCATACATTTACTTGATAATCATGAATGAGGGAGATGTGTCAAGTGGACTTACATTACGATTCCCAAAGTTAAATAACCGTAATTTCCGGTCGTGGAAATTTGACATGAGAATGTTCCTTCATGAACGAGGGTTATTTGGATTCATTGATACCGCATCTTCAGAGGTTGCTCCAACGGCAGCAGAAGAAGAAGCCCACCCAGGAGTTACTAGACAGTACAATTTTAGAGCTTCAAGAGCATTGGCAACTATCGCCCTAGGTCTGGAGGCTGATTTAAAGACGCTTATCAGGACGTGCACCACAGCAAAAGAAGCAAGCCGAGCAAGTCGAGAGCACGTATCGGTCATTTAAGGAAAGAGTTTGTGCTAATGAAGATGCAAACTAGTGAAACCATGGCAAAATATTTGTCACGTGTTCAGAATGCTGTAACAGATTTATTGGATGCAGGCAAAAGAAGAACACTCGTATCAAATGATCTGCGGGCTTCCATCTGAATGGGATTCAGTTGTCGAATGAATGTATGCATTGGCCGATGATGAGTTTGTTCCTCTACACGTCAAGGAGTGCTTATTAAGCGAATTTGAGCGGCGGAACCCAACAGGCCACATTCGATCGAGTGATCATAGCGATAGTCAAGCAATGTCCCTTGGTTATCGACCGCAGCCCAGGAGAGGAAGAGACAACCAACGAGGTAGTCGAGGGAGAGGACATCCACAGGCCAGAAGTCAATCCCGCTCCGATACAAGAAAGAAGAACAATGTTTGTTATTCTTGTGGGGGAGCTGGCCACTACGCACGCAACTGTCCAAGCCCAAAGTCACATTCTGGCAGAGACAATGTTACTTATCAACAAAGGCGCCAATATGACAGTCAGGCTTTCTTCGTAGAAGCAAACGTGGCCTCTGCAACGGAAACGCAGTGGACACTCGACACGGCAGCTACTCCACATTTTTGCCATACAAAAGAATGGTTCTCAAGTTACAAGGCATTGAACGTACGTCCAGCAATATTAGCGGAAGGCACCTCACACATATGTGGCATAGGAGATGTTCACATGAGAGTATCCCAGAATTCTGAATTCAAGTCCATTATACTAAAAGATGCGATGCATGCACCCAAAATGAGACGTAATCTAATCTCCGGGAATAAGATATTCCAAAGTCATTGCAAGATCACTACAGATGACCAGGGACTCGTAGTGTTGAATCCTGAAGAACGAGTGGTGCTCAGGGCGCCCATTAACAATCAGTTTTTTGTTGTTAAGGCACAAATCATCAATGAACCCTCAGTAGGTTCAAATGTTCTGGAAGCGTATCCATGTCAGTCAAACAGGTTGACCGTTCCAGCAACGAAGAAAGGAGTAGGAAATAAGGAAGATACAAGAAATAACCAAGACGGGAATACAAAGACAACGAAGAAGTTAACAGTGCCGGGGGTAACTGACACGATGATATGGCATCATCGTTTAGGACATATGAACATCCAAGCAATGAAGAAGATGGCTAAAGACGAAAAGGTGAGGGGAATAAAATCTTTATCAGAAGATACACCTATGTGTGATGAATGTCATCAAGGAAAATCTACTCGTGCCAAACACGTAGCATTAGTGGAACGAAGTGCAAAAGCACCGTTAGATTTGGTGCACACTGACGTCTGGGGTCCTTCACCCATCCCTTCCTGTGGGGGTTCAAGATATTATGTATCTTTCATTGATGATTTTTCAAGAAAGTGCTGGATCTTCACCATGAAAACGAAAGATGAAGTTTTTGAAAAATTCAAGATATTCCTGGCTAAAGCAGAGCGGGAAACTGGACGTAGACTGCAACGACTAAGGTCAGATAATGGAATGGAGTACTGCGCTGGTTATTTCGAAAAGGAATTAGCGGCTCTAGGAATACAAGCTGAGCGAACAAACGTCTATACACCTCAAATGAATGGCGTTGCAGAACGTTTGAACCGGACCTTGTTAGATTCCGTCAGGACTTTGCTCATTTCAGCTAAGTTGTCTGGAGAATGGTGGGCCGAGATGGTCCATACCGCCTCTTACATAAAAAAATCGAATTGCACATTCTGGGATTCAAGATAACATTCCCGATGCTCTTTATTTCAATAGGCAGCCAAGAGTGGGACACTTGCGAAGAATCGGTTCATTATGCTTCGTATATGATGAACGAAAACCAAGAACAAAGTTGCAAGCCCGTTCACGTTTGGGGATTTGTATTGGCTATGCCCAGAAAACACGTGGTTACCGTGTTTGGATACCGGATGATGGGACAGTAATCAGAGAGACTCTTAGTGTCAAGTTTGATCAGAAAAGGATTGGAACTGATGTCTTAAAAAATGCCCAGAAAACGGAGTGTGTAGAATTTATGCTGGAAGATACGATTGATATCCCGCCAGCACAGGTAACCAAGACAGCCGCAAAAGGTCCTATCAGGTTGAACGAGCTACTGGGATAAGACCGCTACCAGGATGGGAACGTCAGGTCGTCGTACGACAGGGAGGAAAATACTCTGGAAAAGCAGATATCTATTACAGATATCAAGGAGGAAAACGTTTAAGATCACATGCTGAAGTTTGACGATACTGTATAGCGGAACAGCTACCATATCTTCATACCCATTTTGATTTCAGCATTAAGAACCTGGTATCAGCAGTAGGAGATGACGTCAGCCTTTCATCAGAAACGGAAGACTTGCAAGGAATGGCAGTTCAGGTGGAGGATACTGCAGACGATGATTCATCAGTATCAAGATCAAATTGTCAATCACATGCAGATAGTGATGAAGAGTGCTATAGAAGCCTGTCTGATCCGGAATTACACCCAGAAGCGTTTTGTGCAGAAATGCACATACCAAAGAACTATGACGAAGCAATTCAGTCACCACAAGCAAAAGAGTGGAAAACAGCGATGGATGAGGAAATGGAAACCTTAATGAGAAGAAAGGTTTATACTGCAGTACCAAAGCCAGCGGATAAGAAGAGCATTGGATCACGCTGGGTCTACACTTTAAAACAAGACTCACAGGGAAAAACAGCCAGATATCGTGCCAGGTTGGTGGCACAGGGCAATACACAGAAAAAAAGGACATGATTATTTCGACACGTATTCTTCTGTCATTGCCTTTACATTAGTAAGGTTTTTTTGTGTGTTGCTAGTTGTGTGTTTCGGGTGGTTGAGTTGTCATCTAGATGTTAATGTGCTTATTTGTATGGCACCCTAGAAGAGGAAACCTATTTACGTCCAGCCCCAGGTTATGGTAGCCCGGGAAACATCACCTGGAAACTACATAAAGCTCTTTATGGTCTACATCAGTCTGGTAGGAGATGGTTTCAAGAATTGGACTCGACCTTCGAAGACCTTGGTTTTACCAAATTGAAAACAACCAATTGTATATACATGTTTCAAAGAAGAGCGGTGGTACTGGTCTACGTTGACGACCTAGCAATATTCGCACGAGACAAAAAGACATTACAGGAAATTATCAAACTCCTCACCAAAAAAATATGAAGTCACAAATCTCGGTGAGATGAAGAGGTTCCTTGGCGTAGAGTTTGAGAAGAAAGATGATCGGTGGACGATTCACCAACGTACCTACATCGATGGATTAATGCGACATTTCAATGTAGAAGATGCAAGAAACATACAAGTTCCAATGGAAGCAGGGGTCGTTCTTACCTCGAGGAGAAATCAGGAGATAGGGGTGGTTGACACATCCAAATACAGATCCCTAGTAGGAGCACTTATGTTCCTAGCCTTACAGACCTGATATCCTATACTCGGTGATTGCCCTTTCACAGTTTAATTCTGGTCCAAGCCTGGATCATTGGAGGCTATTAAAACGAGTCTTATCGTATGCCCGTACGACACGGATGCTTTGCATACAGTGTGAACCCACCATGGAATCGCCAACACTACGTTTCTTCACAGACAGTTCCTGGGCATCTTGTATTGACGACAGAAAGTCGTGGTCAGGATACGTACGATACCTGTCGGGCATCCCAGTTACCTGGAGAGCACAAAAACAGAAATGTGTAGCATTGTCTACAATGGAAGCTGAATTTGTTGGAATGTCGTCTGCAGTTGTAGAGGTGCAATGGCTAAAAGCCATATGTCGAGAAGTACCTTGGATGGGAGTGGATCATCCCATTATACTATATTGTGACAATGAGGCAACGATAGCTTTTGCTAAAGATCAGATGGAACATATGCAAACAAAGCACATTGATCTACGCTACAAGTTTGTACGTGAAGCCATCAGTGACAATATATGCACATTGCAGCACGTCCCTAGCAAGGAAAACATAGCAGACATATTTACAAAACCCTTGCCTCGTATACCGTTTCAGAGGTTGAGACGTGCCATAGTGTTAGTGTAGTTATGAACTTTGTTTGGACATTCCATTCGAGTGGAAAGTAAATTTAATGTTTTGTTTTGATTGGATACATTGATTGTATGAGGAACGCACAGAAAGGGGTGGAGTGTTAGTTATATTGATATACCTAGTTGATCTGTCCGATCCTCATAATGGGAGGGGACCTCTGAGTGTTTCAGGTATCTCAATAGGCATTGATTGCATCAGATGGCCTTGGACATTCAGTGGGACTTGTTCGTGCAGGAAAGGGAAGTGAGGGTTTTTCACTTCCTTCTTCTGGTTCTTGTTTTGAGAGCAGGTGGTAGCCATGTTTTGTGCTAAGATGGATTTTGTGCAATGTCATGCAAATATTTATTATTAATATGTTTTCTGCATTTTATGAAGAGTTCCAAGTAAGAACCTAACTGTATATTTGGTTTTAGAGTGCATGATGTCATGGAATAAACTTTACCATGACAAGAAATTACTAGACTGTTTCATAGGTGAGTGCCAGTCAAAAGTAGGCTTAGTATTCTTCCAGTATGCTAATACTCCATGCACATAGTGGACTGACTGAAGGCTTCTGTTAAATGGCATAAAGGATAACAGATACGAGTGGTGGTCTTGAAAGAAAGGATGGCTGGAAGCCGTCTTTTATGATTGAGAGTACTTCTTGGTTGTGCGACAGGGATTTCCAAGCCGGGAAGAAATGGCGTAGTCTCGCGCCGACAGGGAAGCGAGAGAGCCGGCGATAGTCATTGGTTGCGACGTGGTTTGCGGCTGCCGGGAGATGAGAGTCGGCTGCGGCGGTCGGGAGTTGCGGCGCGTTTATGGTTGAAGTGCTGACTGGGGCGAGAGCGTAGTTGTCGGTCGGTCCGAAAGGGCTGCTTCTTGCCGGAGGGAGTGTCGCATCGTGCGACACTCGAGGGAGCCGATGGTTTCTCGCGAGAAAGGCGGCCGACTTGGTGCCTGTTTAGTTTAGACGATCGAAAGGCTAGTTTGTCTTGTCTTACGGGTTTAGGTTTGCGGGAGATGTCCAAGTGAGGGGCTAGTGTCGGAATCAATCCCCTGAAAAGCGTATCGGACTCGTGAAGCGGCTGGTTGCGTAGATGGTGTCTAGTCGATTCGTTTAAGTTGTGGGCGGTCTTGAGGGCAGCTTCCCGTAAGAGTAAGGTGTTGTTGAATAGCGCCAGTGTGGCCCAGTTCAAAGAGTGATAAGTTGCTAAACTTGCCTTTTGGAAGAGCTGCGAGATGAGAGAGGACAGACTACGGATTTCTTCGGGGCTAGCGTCGGCCGATAGTTTCTCACAAAGTGCGTTCTGCGGTGTTCAAGACGTCGGCCTGAGAAGCGGCTCGTAGGCTAAGGCGTAAACACTTGTCGTTGTCGAACAAGACAAAGGAGGGAACCTAAAGTCTTTTGGGGATGGTAAGTGCCGAACCAAAGTCCATCTTGACTTCGCCACAAAGGAATTCGCATTCCCGGTATGTGTCGAAGTTTTTAGGGTTAGTGACACCGTCGCTGTATGGTCGGAAGAAGCTAGATTCTCGGCCGGGCCGTGGTGCTGGGGGTTCAGTGTCGAGCAGAAGGGGATCGCCTTTCCCCAGGAGAGAACCGCCGTTGCAGAGCAGACAAGTCAGGAAAGTCGTCGACTGGCCTAGTAGACTGCGGGGTTTTGCGTCCTTGTCGCGGAGGGCGAAGCCAAAGCCGGTTTTGAGACCTCTGTTTATTACTGGGGCGTCAGCAGATTCAGCAGATAGAAAGCAATCTGGGACGGTGTTTTCGACGGTCTTAAGAAGAGATGCTAAAGGTATGGTTGGGTCGTCGTTGTTGTCGTCGTCCGGGAAGTGGATATGCTTTGCGGGCGGTGACGGCATGTGGGAGTGTCGCGACACCGTGGTGGGGTCGTGCGACACAGTAGTGGGGTCGTGCGACACTGATGAGTGCTTGTGCTTCTTGCCCGGTGGCGCGGCGTCGTGCGACACACGTTTACGGTGTTCATGGCTTGAAGTAGAGGCGACCCACTCACGAGTGTTGGCTTGCCGAACAGAGGAGGTGCACGACGGGAGAGGCATCGGTGTCTTTCCGGCAAAGCGACTAAAGACCGAGTCGACGAGGATGTGCGCTTCACTGCGTGTGACGCTGTGTTGTCTGCGCGACGAACTGGAAGATAAGTCAAGCGGCGAGTCGTCGGGTGGTTGGCCGGCATGAGCCGTGGCTTCTCGGAACTTCTGCTTGGCGTCCCGAAGCAGCGCTTTGGCGTGTCGCACGTCTTCTGCCAAGACCGTCAGAGAGGGAGGGGGCGGTGTGCATTGGCCGTCTTGCAGCGGGGAGTCGTCGGTGTCGCCGTTGCCGACATGCGCGTCCCGTACTAAGCCGGGCACGCAGCGGTCGACGTGGGCGGGAAGGATGGCCGGAGGAGAGAGAGCAGCATCCGAGGCAAGAGCAGTGTCGCACGGTGCGACATCCATCATTGGCGAGGGGCGGCGAAAATCCAAAATCCAAGTGGGAGACGAGGTGACGTGATGGAACCTCTGGAGGAAAATGAATGCAGAGTCCAACCACGTTCTCGCTTATATAGGGAGGACTGCGCATGCGCAGTGGGTCATGCAAGCAGGCGTCAACAAGCAACTAAAAAACCTCCAGGGAGAACATTAATTGAGGACAATGTAATGCTAAATTATCAGGTTAATATGTTTGGCAAACAAAGAAACAACAATTTTAACCTGATTAAAATTAGTTTTTACTATCCTAAAATACTTATCTCTAGTATGTGCTAAAATCGTTTTCGATTTGCTTTTCTACCCAATTTTTTAAACCCCTTAAAAGTTTAA
Organism: Lithobius niger; assembly: GCA_023313725.1. Classification (NCBI taxonomy): domain Eukaryota; kingdom Metazoa; phylum Arthropoda; class Chilopoda; order Lithobiomorpha; family Lithobiidae; genus Lithobius; species Lithobius niger. The sequence continues at coordinate 49,721 of JAHWFP010069645.1, read as the reverse complement.
AACACTTGCAATGCAATGAGGTTAGCCTATCTGTCATTTGGTGCGCAACAATCGTTTCCTCCAACAATCCAGCGCCAGCCCAACAATGACACTTCGTTTTCCGGAACCCACAACTCGACATTACCAGGGTTCGGCGAAGCGCGGAGGCTGGGCGAGTTCTACTAGAGGTAAGTATTTTAGGATAGTAAAAACTAATTTTAGTCAAGTTAAAATTGTCGTTTCTTACTATCTGTAAAATACTTACCTCTAGTATGTGCCGAATTTGTCCAATACGATGGTGGGACAGCACGAACCCTGCTAACTCTCGTTGCATTGCACTCCACACCAACAATACGGTACACATCGCCCTTTAAACACTGCCAGCAAAGAACCTTTACCCATCTCAGCACTTGTCTCGGGCGAGGTCCTCAGCCATGGACTGCGATCCACCACTGGTACTGCCTCCGGGCAACAGTGATGACAACTGTCCATCTTTCCACTGTGTACCGTTCACTGTGTACAAGGTGCATGCATATCCCCACAACTTCTTCACCAGGAAAAAGTTCATGTGGGCCAACCCTTCAACACTCCTCGTGTCGGGTTGGATTCTCTCCAGTATGAACTTTAGCAGGAAGTTTCCACCATTGCAACACCAAACACTGCCTCGAGACGTGCCACATGAACTTCACTTCCTTTGCCCACGTTCTCTCTCCCATTTAGATAAAGTTCCAGCGGGCACGATGACACTGTAACACTCCTTGTATTGTGTCATCTCCTTTCCACTGTGTACACAAACTTCACTTATTCCCCAACAACACTTCCAGCCGCCACATGGGGACGCTCCAAACCACTCCCACTCGCCGCATCTGTATCACGAAGATAATGGGCGATGAAGGTGTTCTTGTTGATATCAGAGCAGGCAGCAACCACATCATTAAGTGGGGTGCCAGAGACGAAGGCCCAAGACGAGCCAAAGCCCTCAACGCATGGGTCCTTACATTCGCAGAGGGAAGGACACCTCCAGATGCTCGATCCCATTCCAAAAACAGCGGAGTGAGTGTAGATCCTGCTTGTCCCGAACGTCCAGACTGCTCCATCAAATTGGTCTTGTCTAAGTAAAGTAAATTGGTCCTGCCTTGGGTCCACTCTGTACCCCCTGGATCAACCACTGGCTTCAATGCCTTAATCACCAAAGGCATGGGGGCCACATCTGGTCTTTGATTCTTAGCACGGAATTCAGCTGGAAAAACCAATGACACGGATGACCAGTCTCGAGCAAAACGGATGTTCATGCCATCTCTCTACAAAATAGCTAGCTCGCTCTGCTGAGCCGCCGAAGCCAGAGCCACCAAGAAAAGAGTCCTGTGTGACAGTAGAAGCAACGGAGCTGTGCAAAGAGCTTCGCAAGGCGCCAACTCCAGACCGGCCAACACCAAGGGTAAGTTCCATTTGGGGAACAACTGTTAGACCTCGGTCCTGCATTCACAAATGCCCAGACCAGTCGTGAAACATGTTCAATGGTCACCAGCTTCTTATTGTCCAGGATCGACAAGACGGAGTTGATGGCCGACCTGTACCCCTTGATGGCAGTCGGGGACAGGCCCTTGGCGAAAGGTTCTTCCAAGGAGGACAACAAGCGGGTTCGGTAGGGTCCGTTGGATCAAATCCCTTCTTCTGGCACCAGAAATACCAAACCTTCCACCTGGCCTCATAGTTCTTCCTCGTTGACTAATGGAGGCAACACAACATCCGCTCCATGACCTCGGTGGTAAAAACCCATTCCTTCCAAATGCCTCATCACAGTCTCAACACGTGAAGATGAAGTAAAGCGGGACAAGCATGGGTCGCCGCACCTCCGTGCTGGGTCAGGATGGAGTCCCAGAGGGGTAGAGGAAGTGGGTCCTCCGTCGACAGTTCTACTAAGTCTGGATACCATGACACAGCTGGTCAGAGTGGTGCCACCAGAATGTATTCTCCGGGAGACTTGCAAAGTTTGTTCCAAGACGCTTGCAGAAGCGAGAATGGGGGAAACAGCTAGCTGACAGGCCTACCCAGTCGATGGAGAGATCGTCCGTGGCCCACATCGTCGAGTCCGGAAACGGCGAGACAAAGTTGGCAGCTGTAGCATGTCACAAACAGGTCCACCCAGGGCTTTCCCCCTTCTCCCTTCTCCCTGGCGGTGAAGTGGAGGAAGGTGAGGGGGGAAAACATCCATACCTGCTCCTGAGGGGATGACCCCAAAAGGCACCCCTTCCACGTTGAGAGAATCCACGGAAACGACCACTGCCTTCAGAAAGGGGTGACCCCTGGAACGTGCAACATGCTGCTATGATGTGGAGAAGTCCGTGCAAAGTGAAAAAACGCTTGTAGGTATGAACCTGAGAACGAGGGAGGACGAGTTCTCTGTTCATGACTCCATATGCAAAATGCCAAAAAAACGAGAATTTTAACCTGTTAAAATTGGTTTTTACTATCATAAAAATACTTACCTTCAGTACTCACGCTAAATTCGCTTAATTTGGCTTTTCCCATGCTCAAACAAATAATTTACTTAAATTTTTGAATTTTCTGCCTGTTGCCCGTTTTCCCCGCCAGGCGCGCTGCGCAGTATACCTGCTGCAGCTGCCTGCCTCCCGTGGGGAAAACCCCATTCGCTTTCGAACCTTTCTCGTTCTTCAGCGGGGAGGCGGGCGGGTAGTACTGAAGGTAAGTATTTTTATGATAGTAAAAACCAATTTTAACAGGTTAAAATTCTCGTTTCTTACTATCTGCAAAATACTTACCTTCAGTACTCACGCTGACTTTGTCGTACCGGAGGTGGGGAAAACACAGAGAAAGACCTTACCATACGACCTAAACACCACAGGCCTACACTCACCTTAACGTTGAGTTGACTTCTTTCCTCTCATCTCTTGTCTTGCCTGCTGGTGCCTGGTTCTTCTGAGACCCAGTCCACCGCTTCCGTCTCCTGAGGTGTCTTGCCTCCGGAGCTGCTCCTTCCCTGGTTCCACTGTGCACTTCTCGACGCCTACTGGCTCTTCTTAGCTCCAGTGACGACGTGTTGTGCTACTACTTCTGCGCTACTTTCTCCGCCTGTTTCTCGAAGATAGTGCCTGATGAAGGTATTTTTGCTTTTCCATTGGCATGCTGCCACCACCTCATCTAATGGCGTTCCTCTGCCGAAGGCCCACGAGGCTGATAGCGCTCTCAGTTCGTGTGCCCTCACCTCCTTTGGCACATCGGCGTGCTCTGGACTTAATTCATACGCTCTTTTTATGACTTGGCAGATCCAGCCGCCTAGTTTGAAAGGTGTGACTGACTTGTCCAGTATGTCACCCGTTCCTTTGTCTACGTCTAGGAAGAGAGGTTGTTTGCCTTTTCTTTGTGTTCTAGGGGGCAGTAGTGCGTCTGTCCTATCTAGGTAATATTTTATCGCCCTGATTGGACATTGCATCTTCTCCTCGCTCCGACCTGGTTTCCCGCGTCCTATTGCGTGAATCACCACCGGTATTGGAGCTTTATCGGGTCTCTGATTTTTTGCTCTGAACTCCGCCGTAAAAGAAAGTGAAACAGAGGACCAGTCCTTTGCAAACGTGATGTTCCCTTCTTCCCTTGAAAAAGCTGCCACCTCGCTCTGTCTCGCCGCCGATGCTAGAGCGACGAGGAAAACTGTCTTTTGGGTCAGAATCGTCAGTGGCGCTGACGCGAGAGGTTCGTACGGTGGTTGTGCCAAACTTGTAAGCACCAGTGGCAAGCTCCAGCTCGCAAATCTTCTCGTAGTCCTTGGTCGGGCATTTTCAAAGGCCGAAATCATTTTAGACAGGATTGGATGAAAAACTACGTCCGACCTCCCCAGGCAAGTGAGAACCGAGTTTATGGCCGACCTGTACCCCTTGATCGAGGTCGGGGATAGGCCCTTCTTGAAGAGGTCTTCGAGGAAATGCGTGATTTTGAAAACAGATGGGTTGCACGGGTCACATCCATGTTCCTTTGCCCAGGCGAACCATCTCCGCCACTGGCCCTCGTACATATTCGATGTCGATTTTCGAACGGATTGAAGGAGCCTATCTGCCACTTCCTTAGTGAAACCATCTGCCGTAAGATTCTCCTTCAGAGTAACCACCCTTGAAGATGTAGAATTTCGGGTGATGGGTGGAGTGTCGTTCCTCTGTGTTGTGAAAGAAATTTTTCTGTCAACGGCAGAGTAATTGGACCGTCTCTCTTCAGCTCCATCAGGTCCGGAAACCATGTGGCTGCCGGCCAGTATGGAGCTACTAGTATGAATGACCCTGAAACCTCCCTCATCTTGTTCATTACTTGTTGTAGCAGACAGAAGGGGGGGAAGGCGTATGCACTCATTCCTTCCCAAGATACGGCCAGTGCATCCGTCGCCCAGGCTTGCGGATCCGGGAATGGTGAAATGTAGTTCTGCAGTTGCTTGTTGGCTTTTGTTGCAAATAAGTCCACCCATGGTTTCCCCCACCTGTCGAAAAGCGCAGCACAGATGGCCGGATCCAGTTGCCATTCTGTCGTCGGGATCTTGTTCCCCCTTGACAGTTCGTCCGCCCAGACGTTCTGCCGTCCCGGAATATGTCGCGGGATCAGGTTGATGTAGTCCTGGGCACAGATTTCCATCAGTCTGGACGTCTCCTCCATCAGGTCCTTGGAGTGTGTTCCTCCGCCGTGCTTGATGTAGGCCACCGTTGTGGTGTTGTCCGACATAACCCCCACATTTCTTCCCTGCAGCGACTCTCTCCACACACTCACCGCCAACCTCACAGCTCTTAGTTCTAGGATGTTTATGTGAAAGGCCTGTTCTGTTGAACTCCACTTCCCTGAGATCTTGGAATCTCCTAAGTGCGCCCCCCAACCGCTCGACGAAGCGTCCGTGAATAGGAGCGTGTCCGCGTCCTGTTCCTTCAGGTGCACGCCTGCCTGTAGGTTTTCCTTCTTCGTCCACCATCCCATGTCCGGTAGGTTTCTTAGCTGTATGACATCCAACCATGATACCCTTGGGATCCACTCTTCTTTCCTGAACCAGTGGATAGGTTTCACTCTCCACTGGCCCAGGGGGACTAACGCTGCGTTTGAGTCCAGGATACCGATGACTGAAGCCAAATCCCTCGCGGATATCTGCGCCATTTGTTGCAGTTGTGTTACCGACTTGACTGTCTTTTCTACTCTCTCTGTGGACGGCCTTACTTTGCATTCCGAAAGGTCGAACTCTACGCCCAAAAAGGTGAAGACTTGAAGGGGGGTAAACCTGGATTTTTTGACGTTGATTCCCAGGCCCAATCTTTCGAAGAGTCTTGTGCATCTGTCCAGTTGATACCGTAGGACTACCGTCGACAAATTCCTTATTAGCCAGTCGTCTAGGTAGGCATGTGTCTTTATGTCTTCTTGGTGGAGGACTGCCAGTACCGGTTTCATAATTCTGGTAAACACCTGTGGGGCCGTTGACAGGCCGAAGGGCAGTGTCGTAAACTGATAAGACACCCCTTCGTGCTGTAACCTGAACAGGTGCCTCACTTCTTTGTGTAGAGGGACGTGGAGGTAGGCGTCCTCGAGATCCACCGCAACCGTGTATTCTCCTTCCTGTAGAGCATCCCTGATCTTTCCGATCGACTCCATCTTGAAACGTTCCTTGCGGATGTGACCGTTTAGCCGTCTCAAGTTGAAAATTAGGCGAGTGCCCCCCCCCTTTCTTCGGAATCACTCTTGCTGGGCTCCAGAAACCTTTCGTGTTTAATGGGGCCAACTCCAACGCTCCTTTCTTTAAAAGTACCTCTATTTCGTCTTGCAATCCCGGTGCTTGTTTGTTTTGTTCCGTCCATTCGGGGGGAACTGTTGACAGCGCTGGCATTGAAGAAAAGGGGGGGTAGTATCCATTTTCCAGTGTATTCAGTATGAAGGGATCCGAGGTCACCTTCCTCCATTCTACTAGGTGTTTTGAGAGTCTTCCCCCCACCTGTCGGTGAATGGGGGAAAACTTCCCCTTCGCGTCAGTACCTATTGCCTGGTCTACGCCCTCTTCCTCGACTTTGACTCCTTCCCCGCTGTTGGACTCCGCCCCTTCCCCTGGGCTGGGCCGGGGCTGTTTCACGAAAGGGCTGTGATTCTATCTTCTTTTCACCTCTGCCGCCTCGGCCTCGTCCTTCCTGTGATACGCCACTTGATCCTAGGAAAGGGAATGGTGGGTACCCTCGCATCATGGGTCTCGCTCTCCCTCGTAGACCCCTCGATGGTAGGTTAAATGAAGATGCCGGCTTGGTTTTCTCCTTTAACTCTGGTGCCAGGAGAAGAAGCTTGCCATCGAACACTTCAGTCGCTCCGTGGATTGGCAGTAACCGCAGCTGTCCCGCTATGTCAGTCGGAATGGAGGGGGCTGATTCCAGGAGCGCGTCCCTCTTCCGGAAAACCGTGTTTAGTAGCAACCGTGAAGACCAATTAAGGCTGTCTTGCTGGAAGGAAGACGCCCTTTTCATGATGTGAAGGCATTCACGAATTGTCTGGTTTTCCTTGAGTTCAGGTTTCTCTTCTACTAAAGATTTAATCGCCGCCACTGAAGCTGAATACGCGAGTTCCGCGTGTGAATTTGCCCGTATGCTGCACCTCAGGAGCGCCTCGTCGTTATCGTGATGTTGAATTGGCGTCCGGATGAATGCTGGGGTCTTGAGTGTGGAATCCAGTTCCAGATCCATGCGCTCCGTGAAGTACTCTGCCTCAGGAAAAGTCTTGTACCTCTTTTTCGGGGGCGCCCCCCTCCCCGCGGCCGTGAAGAACATCTTTGCGAACTTGGGGTCGTGGGGGGGGGAGTGGCTTCGAGATCGAGATCGGCTGTCCGTCTTTCCTCGTTAAGGATTCGTTATTTAGGAGCTGTCTGAAAGCTACCGCCGATTGAGGCAGGTGTACTGGTTCTGCCCTCGCACTCCCCACGTTTGCCAGGGTCTCCATTGGCGGGTCCTCCGGGTTTACTTCTTTCGGTGTGGCTTGCTTGCAGAAAGGTGACTCTTTTAGGTACTTGAAGGTGAACCCTGCGAAGCTCTTCCAATTAATCAAGCCCGGACCTTCTTCGAAAGGGTCATCGTGATCCGTCGATTCGGGATGACTTGAGTACGCGACACTTCCTCGTTCCATCGTTGTTCTTGTCTGAACTGTTCTTCTCCGAAGGCCCTGCTTTCTCTAAAAATATCCTCCTCGTTGTACTGCGCCTTCCTGTATTTAATAGGTGGATCCTGAGGGAAATGAACCCGGTTCCTTTTTTCTCCTCTGTTTTGCGTATAAACATCACAATGGTCTTCGTACTGTTCGTCATACGACGCCTCGTCCTGCGAGCCGACATCATCACCGTCACGCCGATCGCCACTGTAGCCGTCATAGGCCTCTGAATGGTCACGTTCACCAGACCCCACAGAAACACCCTGAAAGGGAGCAACTATCCTCACTGGCGATGTTTGCATGCCGAAAATTCGCTGCGAACTCCGAAGCGGCGATGTACAGCGACGCTGCGAACCGTGTGCCACCGGCGAACCTCCAACCCCTTGAGAACCGTGGCGCACCGCCGGCGCACTGCGCACCGCTGGCGATCCGTCCGCCTCTTGCGAACCGTGGCGAATCGCCGGCGAACTGGTCGCCCGAACGTCCGCTATGGAATGAGCGAGAGAACGCGGCCCCTGATCGCCGCTTCTCTGCGTAGCGGACAGGCCTTCTGCCCTCCCGCTAACCCTTTTCTCGGGTGCGGGCAGGGCGACCTCGCCACTGTGCGACTCTTTTTCCCGTCCGCCTGCCCCTTTCTCGGGAGCGGACGGGGATCGCAATTGCTTTGAGTGCTTCCCCGCACCTTTTCCTTTCTTAGAAATCTCCACCTTGCTTACCTCTTCTTTCCCAGTAAGTTTGCCGTTATTCTCGCTGCTTCTTTCTTTGTGTGAACTGCGAGACGCTTTCTGTTTACCTTCCTCCTTTTTTTCTTTTGCCGCCTTTTCCAGGATCGCCGGCGAACTCTTTGTTGTGGCTCGCGGCGAACTCTTTGTTACGTCCGATTCACCATGCACTAACGGTCCGGGTTTCGATGACGCTCCCGTCGATTGCCGCCCCGCATTTCCCGCAATCAACGCCTGAACACTTGCGATTAATCCTGTAATTTGGCCTTGAATCTCGTTTTTCATCTCACCTAACTTTGCATCCACGTGTCCGATTACTTTAGCGCTCACGTTGCTTGTGACGTTATTTTCCATCTTAGCTGACCTAGACTCGACTACGGACAGGGCCGTCTCCCTGGCTGCCGTCAACATCGATCCTAACGAACCCTCCGGGTAAACTGACTGCTCGTTATCATCAAAACCGTCGAAATCGGCCGTCGATTCCGATCCGACACTGGCTAGTTCTTTCATAAAAATGGGTGCCTCTGGGTCTTTGCTCATGCTTGCTAACCGATCGTCGAGGCTCGATTTCCGTAGGGCTGCCTCTTTTTCCATCTTCTTTTTGTTTTGCGCCTTTTTCTGGTCCGAGTGGCGCCAGGTATACAAAATCTTCTTGACGGTCGCCTCCTTGTGAAGTTCACAAATATCGCACAGATTATCCACGAAGTTGCACCCACGGCACCTCCTGCAAAGCGGGTGTAGATCCTTCGGTGTCTTCTGGCAAGTACATGATGGGAAAACTCCGTTTTTTAAAAGTTCATTGACATTATCCACCTCTTCATTGCCTGTTTCTATCACAAATTGATCGTTTTCCGCCATGTTTGAATGGGAATAACCACACGCTCGACTTATATAGACGCGTGCTCAAAAGCGAATGGGGTTTTCCCCACGGGAGGCAGGCAGCTGCAGCAGGTATACTGCGCAGCGCGCCTGGCGGGGAAAACGGGCAACAGGCGGAAAATTCAAAAATTTAAGTAAATTATTTGTTTGAGCATGGGAAAAGCCAAATTAAGCGAATTTAGCGTGAGTACTGAAGGTAAGTATTTTGCAGATAGTAAGAAACATAAGTGCGGAATGCATACAGAAAACTGCAACGTTCCGAGAAGAAAACACTAGCGCAACCTACATTGATAGAGTTATTATCGAAATCTACGTCATCCCCAAACACAAAACGCCATTCTGTGTTAGCAAATTTTCGGTCCCATGAAAAGGGATCAACGATCTGACATTTCCAAACCTAGATGTTAAAGAAACCCCCATTACCTTCCAGAACGGCCCAATCCGCTCCAAGAGGTGCGATTCCCAGACGAGAATGAAAAAGCCCCCACCCGAGCAATGCCGCCGGGGCTAGTAAAGTTCGGGGGTGGGGGGACTCAATGCAAGTAGAAAAGAAAAACCTCACAAGACGCCTGTAAAAATTGATTTACCACGAGTCACATACCGATCAATCTGGAGACCTGTCAGGTCCGAAAGAAAAAAAAAGTTGACCTGACATTGCAAAAGTTGCCAACTCTTGAATTTATTTTCAACTCAAAGAGATGAACTGAGTTCGCAATGAGTAAATGGCTCCAACCCAGCCACACGCCAGGTTTTCCAAGTTAGCCGATACTCAACGCCTTTAGAAGACAAGACCTGAATTTATAGTGAGGCGGGGGAGGGGCGTCCGGGTCAACCTCCTATACAGAATCTTGCGTGTGTGAAGTTGAGAAACAACACAGCAGAAAACTTAGCCAGAAAAAGGCAACAAAAGGGTTCGTTCTGCAGATCCCTGATTTTCATTCCAAAAATCCAAACGTTTTACTAATAGGCCTCACACTGCACAACAAAGGCTGCAGAGCAAACGTGGTAAAACGTGGCCTAATGAAGCCACAGACAAAATACAGTGTCAGGGACAAGAAAGGAATTTAAAATTAAAAAATTAAAAATTCCTAAACGACATTAAAGGCAAGGAATTAACAAGCCATGAATTAACCAGCAAGGAATTTAAAGTTAAAAAATTAAACATCCTTAACAAAATGAAAGTAAATAGCAAGATTTGGAAGGTCAACTGGAAGAATCACCGTAAAAAACTGCATGACATGGCCAATGTGAAGAACCAGACGTGGCCATGCAACAAAGTTGCGATGTGAAACCACATGTGGCTAACAAGGAACACTGACGAACTGTGAAGTATACTACGATGTTTAGCATCCATGTAGGTCTGACAACTTGCACATTTCGCCCGGGACTTTATGGTAATCGCCATGTCCCGAGCGTGGGTCAATTTTTCTCCTCGGACCCCGTGTGAATCGCCGGCATGGCGCCGACGAGGAGGATCCGTTGAAGGCTGATTACGGCGTTTTTCGGCGCCTATCAGACTTGGTGCACCACTCGGGGCTTTGTGGTGTTCGCCACGCACCGAGTGTGGGTCTTTTTCCCCTCTATGGGAACTCAACATAGTGGCCGGGGCTAACTCCCTCCTTGGAGTTTTCATTTTTGTTGCATCTCCTTCACTCATCCTTCTTCGCAACATTGCCCCGCACTAACAGCTTCGGTTCAGACACGACCGTCTGCTGTAGTGCAGCCACAGACTCGTGCCAACAGCCTCATTTTTATGTACTCACCACAGGCAGCTTCCCAGCAACAACAGTTTCAGTTTCGCAAACGAAGCTCTCCGCGACGACACTAGAAGGCAGCACCCGTCCTGCAACCGATGGCACGACCGGTGATTGGCGATTGCCAACCGTGCAAAAAAAAAAAAATGCCGCCATCCGCACCTGCAGCATGGCGAAAACCTTCAGCAACAAATCCATTCCAAATCCAATTTACTTGCCCCACGAACCGCACTCACAAACAACTCAAATTACTAAGACTTGGCTAGCAAGGAAGACAGCATCGGCGACGAAGAAGCGTTCCCGGCGCCATCCACGTTAAGCCTAACCGACGCATCCGAAATACCATGGCCAAACAAAACACAAGTGGGGCATTGAGTTCAGTACATACAAATTCTAAACGACGTTCAAGCGGTGTTTTAGTTCCGTTAGAAGACTCCATCGAAGCCCCCCTTTTTTTTGAATTGCACCCGACATTGGCCCAATTTCTTCCAGGTGTGCAGCACTTTTTTTACCTCATTTTCGTCCAAAAATCACGCAAAAACCACACTTAAGACTCGGTAAAATTACATGGTCGGCACTTGCACACGCGGTGAATGTCCTGAGGGATTTTATTCTTCTTTATTTTTTACACGAACACTCGGGAAAATCTCCAACGCAAACATACGACGCAGTTTATAACAGTCCATTTTGAAAACTTCGAGCAAGGAATACAAAACGCTGGATTCCCTGGCGAAAAGCAAAAAGAACAGAGCAAACACTACACACATCGGCACAGTCCCGTACCCAAAAATGAAGTGTCATTGTTGGGCTGGCGCTGGATTGCTGGAGGCAACGATTGTTGCGCACCATGTGGCAGATAGGCTAACCTCATTGCATTGCAAGTGTAGCAGATGTTTTAAACTTTTAAGGGGTTTAAAAAATTCGGGTAGAAAAGCAAATCGAAAACGATTTTATCACGTACTGGAGGTTAGTATTTTACAGATAGTAAGAAACTCAGCGGACAGAATTGTCTGGTTGATTCCGATAACGAACGAGGCTTGCACCATTATTTTGTTTACAAATTTGTGGATAATCTTTTTATCGCCCACCCCCGATTTTAGCCAAATGAACTGCATAAGCCCATGTGCATTTAATACGCGATTTACGGTAGCGAAGTTCAGTAAACTTAGATATGTTGAATAAATGTTTGTCACGCTTCCCGCCTCACATCCCAGTATGACGGCACCAGTGGTGTGGGGAAGTGGACAGCATGCTGGGCCAGTTCCTGGAACTCATTGAGGTTTAGGAGCTAAGGCAGTGTAGGGTTGGTATGCTCCCCGCTTCGTTCATCGTTGAGCGGTTGTTTCTTATAGAAGATCCTTGTATTGGTGCGTAGTTCGCAAACCATAGGCGAGACCAAACATGTCAAACGACCAATGGAGAGCCCTTCAACAAGGCCTTCGTCTTGTTCACCCAGGAGTTCCAAGACACACGACTCCAGGGCGGCGAAAAGTGTAGCACAAATAAATTGGATAGAGATAAAATAAGATATCCCCATGCGGCTAACGCCCCAAAAAGGGGATTTCTTTTACTCCCTCCCCTCAACCTAGGGGCCATGAAGTTAACAAAAGTCAAAGATAACAGGAGAGGAGTTGGTTTCTATCTAACACCCATAAATAGTGACAAACCTTCAGGCTCACAAAAATTAGGACGGCGTGTAGCGGCAGACGCTACGACGGGCTAGGTGCATGTAACGTCTCCGCACTCATGGTTGACATCCAGCCTGTAGATAGGACTGAATAATGGCTTTCTGACTATTATGGCGTATAACAGCACAGTTGGGCCTCAATCCCGGAGGGAGTGAAAATACTTTCCTATTTTAAAAGTGACTAGGTCTAACCAGTAACTATCTACCTGGTCTATAAGGCTGCCACCACCGGTGGGTAAGTTTAAAAGCTAAGGGGGTTTAGAATAAAATGGGCTACATGTTATTTAAACGCAAGCACTTAATCTACACTAGAAACCGTACTTGAAGTTTTAAAAACTCTTGGTTTTAATAAAAATCACAACAAATGAAAAAGGCACTTTACATTTTGGTCACTAGTTACAACGAAAGCTTTGAATTAAAGCAAGAAGGCTTTCCGTGAAAGCAAACGAATTTACATTTAGAAAATTCAAGTAGAAAAAGCAACAACGGGCTTTTTACATAATTATAAACAATTTCAACTAGAAAAAGTAGTTTTTGGGTCCAATCCTGAAAACCCTCTAATTTAAACTCGCATCTGCTAAAGTCTTAATTAGTTTTAGACATATATCTCTTTCGCTAAAGAGCGCCCGAATCCTCAAGAGCCACTGTCTACCGTTTAAGTTAAAACGAGGTTTAAAATACACAAAGGAACGCTGGCTTTTAGGAAGAGAACCACTCTGACATTACAGCAAGTAAAGGCCGAAAATGCCGTTTGGCTTACTCCACTGTAAAATTCTAAAACAAGAGGTAAGTTAAAAATTAAACTATAAAATTTAGAATGGGGGTCCTAAAGTTAAACTTTCAATTTTAAACTAGTAAGACATACTGACAACTACCTTTGCCCGGCATGGCAACCTTCAGAACGCGGCATCTCCACTCCTGACTGGCCGTGACCACCACTTGTTTTTAGACTTGTTGCGGGGCGACTGGGGCTTTTTATGCCAGAGCATCGGATTTTCGTTCCAAAAGCGCGGACGGGTAGGAGAGCTACGGGGGTCTGATTGGCTGAGGGCCTTGAGACCAATGGAAAGTGGGAGGAGAAGTCGGGTGAACAAAGGCTTTTGCTTGGGAGCCGTTTGAAGGAACAGGGACTATGTACACATGTGCAAATAATGAGTTTTGAACTGTTTGACAAAGGAAAATTGCCTTTTTAGTTACTTTGGGAGTTTGGTGTACAAAATATTAAACTACAGTGTTATGCACTGCAACTATTGAAGGAAGGGGGACGAAGTGTAATGCACAGTTAGACTTTGGCAATTTAATAGAAGGAACAGATCGTTTGTTTTGCATTCGGATTGTTGATAGTCACGGTCGAGTCTACAATTTACTATTTACAACAAATACAATTCACGTTCGTTTAAATCGTTGCTGAAGGAAGGCTAAGCAGAGGTAGTGATCCGGGGGCAAAAGATTAAACTCAAAAGGTTAAATAAACTAGCTCAGTAAAAAGGCTATATAAAAATTACGAGTTAAGTTTTGTCTCAGCAGAGAATAGCGATCGAGAAAAGTCGGACATTTTTCATGGCAGTTGTGATCATTCAAACAGAATAAAAAATATCGTGCTAAGTCTGTATCCAACATATATGTGAGGTTAAGTACCTTAAAGGAAGCCCCTCCTAAAACACAACTAAACTAGTGTATTTAGGCTTTATGCCTGCAGTAAAATAAAAAGAAGTAATTACATTTGTACATGGTTTTGGAGCTACGGCGGCCGGAAGTGTGAGCGGTACGGCCCAGTTTGGTGACTTTTTCAAATGGATGTATCTGCAGAACGAGAACAAATTTTAATGTTCTGTTTTCACAGGAATAAAGTTCAAGTGAGTGGCTATTAAGAGCTAAGTTTGGCCAATTCTGATGGTAACTTCTTGTCGAATTTTCCAGCCAAAGATGAGGATTTTTGGTCGGGGGGGGGGGGCGCACCCGAAGTGTGGAGCTTCAGAAAAACTGAGTTTTTCTCCGAGGTTTTTGATGTTTGGAGTTCGGGTGTCCTCTCCAATCATGCCGCAGAACAGAATTCCATTACAGGTGACTGAAGGAAATGCCGACAGGACACGACTTTTTTTTTGGGGGGGGGGGGGGGG
>JAHWFP010069645.1:0-35322 GCA_023313725.1 Lithobius niger | reverse complement strand
TCTGGACGGGGCCTTTATCTAGGTACAGTTTCCTGACACCTAGGCTATGTCACCTGTCATCACGTAACATGACTACCTGTGATCGAGTGCCCGATGACCATCGGTTCGTCCACTTTGTCTCTACACTCGCAATAAAATCAGGTTGCCTATAAGAGCTAGTTTATCTTTTGATTTCTCCCTTGTTACAAATACCGTTGGGGTCGAGGATTTATTTAGCTTGCTGCCATGCTCTCTGGTTGCCACACCATTGTCCCGTTAGACAATTATCAGGTGCTGTCTTCCTGGTGCCAGTGACTACGAATGTACTAAACAGGTGTTCGTTTGAGGGCAGGGGCGATGGTTGAGAGTAATATGCAAGAGCACCGCAGCAGCTTTGTTACACACCAACTCAGGACATCATGAATGAAGACATTCCTTGTACAACATACACTAGCCAGATTGACACTTACGTGGTGGTGGCTTCCCAACTTTGACCATCTCAACATGTCGTAAAATATCTTCCTTCATCACTCGTCCGTCTTTACCACTACCCTTCACGTCACTAAGTCGTATCTGAAGCAATAGTTGTAACAATGTATGTATTTCTAAAATTAATGTTGAGTTGACAAATCACAGCTAACTCACATCATTTTCCATGGCTATTCGACGCACGGCCGGAGTTGTCAGAACTTTGCTTGTCCGATCAACATTTGCGGTTGTTTCTGACGACGGAACAGCATCTTGGTCTTGAACTTCATCAACCTCTTCCCCAGCAGCTGCAATACATTCTCAAATTAAACCAGCAATTTCTTCAACAGCAACTGCAATACATTCTGAAATTAGAACAATGTCAATTTCTTCCCCAGTAGATGTAATACAGCAGAAATATTTAACTTTTTTTTTGTTAAAATTTATAATTCGACAATTTTTCACATCACAGGGTGCCAAGTCAGGTCTACATTGGTACAGGAATTTGTCCGCAGAGGTTGCCACCAGAGAGAGGGTTAGCAGTGTGACCAGCATCGTCAAGCCTAATTTTAGGTGCTTAAAACAACACGTATTTAAAAGCCAAGCAATGTCAAAGTAGTAATAAAAATATCAACATACAGAAGACAGTCGTTCGTAAGTTACCCTTAGCCAAAAATCAAAATCAAATCAAAAATTGCTCTCCCCTAACTGGTAAAGAGTAGGAATGCCACAATCTAAACAAAACTAAAAATACACTTAACACGTAACATCTAATATTACTTACGCCTAAGCAGTTTTTGCTTTGTCAGAAAAGAAACAAAAAGAACATGATAGTTTTAACAACTGAATATAGTGAAGGTTTTATAAATACAAAATAAAACACAGATTCGATATTCTTTATAGAGGAAAAAAGACTTTCATAAAATGTTCAAATTCCATGACTTTCAGTATATTTATCAAATTCCCTGATGTTTCACAGCCTTTTTAGACTTGATACTTTCCTAATTTTTCCAGGTTTTCCAAGTAGAACGCCACCCTGTTATAGGTTAGGTTCGGTCAGTTGCCTTGGTTCGAATTTCCTCAGGCCGGTTAAGGAGTTTCGCCAGGAAAAGTGTTTTCCCTTCGGCTTTTTTTTTCCTATGGCTGTTTTCACATTGGCTCTTTTCGCAAGATTTTTTCCCTAGATTCGTTTTAAGAGCCTATAGTAAATGACTAATGAAAATACATAGCACAACAATGTTTAAACAATACACATGCAAGTTATTAAAACCAAGTTTGTCTCATCGTGCTCAATGCTAGAGCATTATTTTCACTTAAGACACACAAAAATTGTTTTTACTTATTATCCAAAACAAGTACATTTATTTTGCAATTTCATTCAAACATGCTATCTCTGTCCATTTTAAACAACTTTTGCATTAGCCTACCTGCTGGCTCTCATACAGGCTAGTAATAGTAAGAGTACCATTTGTCAACATGCACCTTCGTCACTTTTTGCATGTATACCCGAGGGTAAACCAAAAGCAGGACTGGTGAGTGGGTTGCCATTCGGTAATTGTTTCAGGATAAGTAAAAATAATTTTTGTTTCTAAAATTCAGTTTTTACTGTGATCTGAAAACACTTACCGTTATTTTACTGAATTCGTTAAATAGGAGAAGGGGTCAGCCGAGCACGAGCATAGGTAGCCTGAAATTTACCAAACCAATAATCGTACACTTAAACCATCAACCTGCCCATACTCGTAGATCCATAGCTTATCCAAGAACTGTAGAACCCGCCACCAAACGTGGGCCTAGGGGCATCAAGGCTTTGGACATTTCCCAAGTCCCGAAAAGTAGTGGCTGACAAAGGTTTACCGGGTCGCCAGAAGCATGATGAGACCACTTTCGTGACAGGCACACCCGAAGCAAATGCATTATTGTTAGAGAACATGGTCACGGACATCGTCTGGGATGTCAAGCATTTGGTGGAACACTCGTAAGCTTGATTGATGAACAGGCATATTCATTGGGTCAGCTTTGCTGGGGTCACCCTACCGCTTTAAGTCCCCGGTTTCCCGAAGCAAGCAGATGCATCGCCATTTGGTGAGGTTCACCTTTCCTTCCCACCCTTCTGTTTCAAAGACCTTCCTGCCTTCTGTCACCACTGTCCGTCGTCTCCCAATATTTTGTGGCCTCAAGGTAGAAGCGGAGCACCCGCAATGGGCATGGAGGTGAACCGTGCCCTTCCTCTCCATTATGTCACTCAGTACTTTCAGCACAATGGGTAAAGTAACTCGTCAGGTTTCAGAGTCATTGTAAACACAGATATTTCGGCGATTTTTACTTTTGCTTGTAATAAAGTTACAGCTTTGCCAAAACTGTTCAGTTCACTTTATTTTGACTTGCGAGTTTTCAATGATTCTCAACTGACCATCTTCTTCAGGCCTTCACCCAGAGGAACACTGTACTTTCACATACGAATGGCTTTCAACTGGCACAAATTTGAATCTCCCTCGTTTCTGTGTAGTCCTCGTTTCGATGCTACAGGTACACTAGTTGTCAGAAACGTAGCCTTCGTCAGGGACAGGGACAGGGAGAAAAGGTATCCACTCATCTTGCTACTTGTTACTCAGTGGAGGGATTAAGATTTTATTGATCTTTTTAAATGCTTGCTCTTGGACATTCAGTAGTCGAATACCATTTTCTTGGAAATGTTGGATTGTCAGTGCCCCAAGTGCACGGAGATGTGCTTCGTTAAGGGAGTTGGAGTTAAGTATCATCCTCGTGCCGCAGCATCGATACTGACACTGGATCGGATCGGTTGCCGATATTTGCGGTATCGGATTGGTAAGGGCAAGTTTCACTGAAATATCGATAACTTTGGAACCGTTTGATATTACGATGCACGGTTCGCGGCATTTTGCTCAGGTAATCACAGTATCTTCCTAGCTAGGTTTTAACTGTAGGCTACTATTTAAATTTTTTTTATTTTAAAGGAAAACTAAATCCTTCCATCTTAAATTTCACTATTGTTAGTTAAGTATGAAAAAAATAAGATGCAAGTTGCACGAAGTTTCCAACATTCGTATTAATTAAGCAATACCTAATTTAGAATCTAAGTTTGATGTTTCCATGGCGCGAGACAGCGAACGTGATTTCCTCGCATGGACTGACATCACACTTCATCACCTTGGACCTTGGAGGAATGACGTCATCATAGCATATTAGCGAGTGCGCGCCGGCTTGTGCTTCTAACATGGCGGCTGCGAGACCGGATCGCTCTGACCATAGCAGCGGCAACCAAAACTCAATCTCCGCGTGATTTATTAAATAAAAGTATTCAAGAAAGTAGCTACCGTGACTGTTACCGCTACAAAGACTCGTGAAAGTTCGTTCAGCTAGGCGGTAATCCACTCAACGCAAAATGCTGGGCAGATAAGCGATTGGACAGTGTCCACTTGTTGCTCGTGGGGAGGGAGAAGCAGATTAGGGGCACTCGCTTCATTTGAAAAGAATCTGTGCTGCTGTTCTTCACTAGCAGTAGTGGTGAGGAATGTGAGAGCCGAGCGCTATCTTTCCTCAGCTTGTTGGACGCATGCGCCAAAGAGTGATGAAGTGTGACGTCACACGAACAAGACTTGGATGTGTTGACCACACGAACGAAGAATTTGTCTGCTAGAATGAAGGTTTAGACACATTACTACATAATAACTATAAAGCCTGAGTGGTTTTCGTGCCTTTCACATGTTTTTTAAGTGTCTTAATTAACAGTACTGAAATTTAAGATGGGAGGGTTTAGCTTTACTTTAATAATTATTGGACTTTTGCAGAAAACTACACCGTTGATGAAATATTGGGAATACAATTTCGGATATCGGTACCAGTACAATTTTTAAAACCGTATCGTATCGGATCAGTAAAGCTGATAACGGTGCAGTCTTAGATTTTATGCTTGGTTTGCATGACGTGGACGGGGACCACGTTGCATCTTCTTTCATGGATGGTGTCTTTTAGGTGTTTTCCAACGCGAACATTAACTTATCTTTTTACCTCACCAACGTACCCACTAGGGAACCCCACCACAGTGGACCCACTAAACCACTTCAATGGAATAAGGCTGCCTAGTAGGTGGCACTTTTAAGTACTAGGTCTTTGCACTGGAGTTAGTGAGCACGCTTCGTCATGGTCGCCTTTCCTTTACTACTCTCATGCTTGAGCTTCCATGAACTGATCTCTGCGCACCTTCCAGGGACCGGGTGGCCTACGAGCTACCGTTGTATCCATGACTTGGCTTGCCCAAAGGTCTTCTTGAAGGTCCCTTATCGCTGGGTCTAATATCATTGGTAGGGTTTTTTTAGAGCAGAGGTACCCTGGGGACCTGCTCCAGTAGTTTTCTTTCGCGTAGCATCTTGTTCCTCAGCTTTCTTCTCAAGTTGGGCTGGTTCCGGAAAAAGCAACGAACACCACCTTTGGAGAGTTTTTTCACCTTCTCGGCACTTCCTTCAAGGTAGGTAATGACCTCCATTCGTGCCCCTCGGGGTTCCTTTAGTTCATGCTTGTTCTTCATTAGGGGTTCTTTCCAGATAATGGCTTTGGCTGGATATTTCAGTTTCAGATATTTTTCTTAGGCAGCCTCGAAGTGCCTTTTTCCTTCCTGGGCCGTCATGAGTCTAGTATGGATGCGTTTTATCTCACTACTCATAATGGCCAGCAGTTGAGCTTTTTGGTGCCATGAGGTGTAGTGAATCCCTCTTGTTGATATAGGGAGTCCACTTCAGTTCCCCGTCTCCTCCTCTACTCACCAAAGTGTCTAGGAATGGAAGTTGGGCACTCTGTTCCAACTTCCATTCCTGTCACTTTCCCACTGACTGAGGACTCTACAACGAAGAGTTTCCTCCTTTTCAAGCAGTGAAGTTGTCATCGCCATATCGATGCTAGATGGAGAGCAGAGATCAGGGATCGATTTAGGAGATTCTGCAAAGAGTTCTGAAGAGTTTTAATCCTTTTGGAGATGGCCGAGCGAGAAATTTTCGAAGATCGAAATGTGCTCCAAGAAAGATGAAAGTCTGATCTGGAGAGAGTCTTGACTTTTTCATATTTATTCCGAGACCTAGATCCTGAAATATGAAGGGGCAGGTCAGAAGATACTCCGAAAGCTTCTCTGTTTTGTACGAGCCAGTCGTTGAGATAGGCATGGGCTCTGATCCCGAGATGATGAAGATGACGGCAGTGAAAACCATTGGAGCGGTGCTTAACCCGAAGGCGATGATTTCGAATGATATGTAATTCCTCTTGAACCGAAACGTAACAGGTGGAAAACGGACTGATGCAGAGGAACGTGGAGGTACGAATCTTCGAGGTCGATTGAGATCGTATATTCGTCCCTCTGAAGAGCTTCCCCTATGGATGCAATCGTCTCTATCTAGAGTTGGGACTTCGGAAGATGGTGATTGAGTTTCCACAGGTGGAAAATAAAGCGGCCACGTATTTTGTGCTGGTGCAACATGAATTTTTGGTAAATAAAGTGAAAGTAAGCGCACATGACTAAAGAGACCACTAAGCCTTGGATTCGTTTGGTTATATGTGTTTAAGCTGACCTAGTTTACAACAAGCAGGGGCTAGAGCAGCGTGGGACCTACTCATTATTGTCCAAAGGAAGGGCAGGTAGATATGGTTTTGGAATGGTGTTGGAATGAAGCGCTTTCCGAAGCGCATTGGCCCTAATCGCGGTCTTTCGTCTTGTAAACAGGTGCCATTTTTTGATGCGCATTTCAAAGCGCATCGTTAAAATGCGCTTTCTAGTGGCCATGTAAATGTAGAAAACGTTTCATGAGGGGTGCGCCCTGCAAGCGTCAAGTTCAAGTAAGGATTTAGGAACACATAGATGGGGGCAACCCGGTTGGGGGGAAGGGACTCAATGGCATAGCCCAACATCACAAAAAGACCAAGCACTCCATCACTGGGAGAAGACAAAGATTTTGATTGCTTGGGAGAAGACCAAGATTTTGATCGAAGTTCAACACGAAAAGCGCGGATTTCTCGCCGGCGGATTCCCCTCATGAACCTCACTGGCCAAGCATACAAACACATCGACAACATGAAAGTTGGAAGAGTAGTGGAATTTTGACTATAAAGATCAGTGGTCTCCTCCCCCAACCAAAATGTTTGAATCTTGAGTTGCTTCCATGTGAAATTTTTTTCAAGGAGAACGAAATTTAAAGTGGACTTGTTAAAATATAATGTCGTGCTTTCTTCCAGAAAAAGTGTAGAATTCTTCAGTGTCTTCAAATTTTCACTGCCAAAGCCGTTTGCCACTTTTCGTTGTTTATAGTGGTAATAATAAAGTGTGATGTCACAACTTTAGCATTAAGTGGGTCAGTTATTAATTAGCCTACAAGTTGGATGTATATGTACGAAATTAGGGAGTTTTGGACAACATTATTTATGAACGGCTTTCACGACACGTGTCTACTTTTCCTTTGCAAGGGATGAAACGTTTTCTCAGTTCGTATTGTTTACCATACAACTATTTTTCAATTTGAACATTATGTGCAATATTCTGAAATTACCTTCTCCTTCAAGTTCAATGTCAACGAGTGGTTTTCCGACAGTTGCTGTGCCATCAACATCATAGTAAAGCTTCACAATGACACCATCGTAACGACTGGTTATAGTGACTGAGGCTTTATCACTTTGGACTTCACATATGCTGTCAAACTGGTGGACTCGGTTACCCACACTCACGAACCTAGACAAAAAAGGATGTGTAGCATTAAGGTTGCACACAGACTGGGCTGATAAAAGGGCACTTCAGGTGATTTACACTTGCATATTATATTACATGAATGGCCTTTTTAAACACTTCTCGATACAACAGAAGTACTGCCGTTGCATGTAGCATCCATGAAGTGAAATATTTCCCACGTACTGCGAAACTTTTGCGGTGGGGGAGGGGGGGGGAGAAAGTCAGACACTCGTAGCACTATGCAAGTATTTTCACACTTAGCTGACGGACAGCCTCTCACTTGGCAGCTTACTGTATATTCCAGCGCAATGAGATAGAGCCGGTTGCAAAATACATACGTGTTGGCAAAGAGCCAGTAAAGTAGCAAAGATAATGAATAAAGATGACTAAACAACTGCACGGAAGATGTTGTTCGACTGTTAAAACTATTTTTCTGAATGAGTGAAATGTGAGTTATTTATGAAAATATTTTTTTCCTTCTGGAAATCAAATCGTACTGCAGAAAGGCTCGCTCGTACTGCGACATATCATTGACCATCGTGCTGATACAGGGCGCAGCATAGATGGGGGCAACCCGGTTGGGGGGAATTTGCCTTAAGGGACCATCTATGGCCACCTCTGGTGGTGGGAGGTGGCTCATTAAAAGAATTGACCCCTACCCCTGAAGGTTAAAAAAATCTGATAACCCAACCCCAACCAAAAAAAAAAAAGTAAGCTTTTCTTACCCTTTTGACCTGTAGTTTATGTCCTGTTGCCAAAGTACATTAGTAGTAGTTCACATTACCAAGTTCCCAATTTGGGAAAATGTGCCTTGTTTTTATAGAAAAACCACGGGTGATTTAAAGCACATTCGAGATAACATGTGCAGATGTGTTCTTTATTATGGAGATTCATACAGCAAGATAAGCACTGTTTATCAACATATCCATGACTGTTGGTTGACTGTTTACACAGTCGATGCTCGCAATATGAAAAAGCTAAGAGCCAGGAGCCAAGCTTTTTTAGAAAGTTTGTTCACACCACTGGCAACTTGGGCATTTGCATTGCCGGGGGGGGGGGGGGGGAGGAGGAGGAGGTTTCCTTACCAGGTGTAAGCAGTTTTAAAATTTGTATTGCTGATAGTTGTATTTTTGAGGTCAACGTGGGCCCGTGCTCTAAACATAGTCAACATTTAGAATGGACAAAATAGCTGAGGACCAACCAAGGTGTTCTTCGAAATTTTCCTCCAATTCGGTCAGTGTTTTTTTCTAACCCCTAACCCGATAGAGCCTAACAAATTCGTGACTTCCTCCTCAAGAGCGCTCAAAACAATGATGACCTGCACCAGAATGCCCTCTTTCCCGGGTAGTTAAACAATCGATTATTGAGGGCAAAAAATCGTTGAAAAAATGAAATTTATTTAAAATGCAATAGGGCAAATAACGATAACTTTAAACATAAAATTATTTTTTACTCCGTAAATCGCCCTGGCTTTGTTAATGCCCACCCCCCGAAAATACCTTAAGGTCAGAAATCGTATAGTAGCTTTATTAACGCCGCCTGACTAAAAGCTTGAAACGTTTAATGTATTATCCCTTTAAATCTTGGTTGTTCAGCAGCAAAATTAATGAAAAGATTCATAAATTTTATGAAATCAACACGATTCACAGGAGCATTTGTAATCGTGGAAAAGTCGGCAGTATTAGGCCTATGCGATCTATCATTGATGTGCGTAATATGGATTCAGTCTAGTGAAAACGCTATACCTTTTTCTCATTTATTCTCAAATTTAGTTTATTAGATCGTTCTCCTTCCAATATCTAACATAATTCAAAGTTAAAACTAATTTTTAACCATCACAAACCTTCAAAACAGACACGCGATTCACGACCGAAAAATGCCAACCGGAGTAACGTCATAACGGACGCGGTGGACCGGATGTTTCAAGCGCTTACACAGTCTGGACGTGTCCACCACTTCGCGTCCACTAATGGGGCTCCACGGGTCCAGACCTACGTGTCTATTTCCGCCGGAACTTCCGTCTTGGACGATATAACTCTATGGTGATAAATGTCAACACATGCGTTTCCCAGTGGTGAATCACGTTGTCTGTTTTGAAAGTTTGTGATGGTTAAAAATTAGTTTTAACTTTGAATTATGTTAGATATTGGGAGGGGGACGATCTAATCAACTAAATTTGAGAATAAATGGGAAAAAGGTATAGCGTTTTCACTAGACTGAATCCATATTACGCACATCAATGATCGATCGCATAGGCGTAATATAGGGCAGTGACACGACGTAGTATTATTGTATATAACTCTATGGTGGAGCCAGTTACTGGGTTAGCTGCAAGGTGCACTGGTGGGGGAAAGAAGAGCGTCTTACTGAAGCCAATGCTATTAGACTGGATTTCTTAGGCCTAACACGTGTGATTTTTGTCGATGTGTTGGCAGTTGCTGACATTTTTAAGCAAGTGGAATCTTTATTTTCCAATTACAACCTAAGCAGCATAAGGGATTGGAGAAAACAATGGTTTTTAAGCCTATGAAATCAACTTAAAAAAGCACTGGCTTGACTAGAAGTGCCGTTGTTTAACCCACCATTTCAATCTAGTGCCCCTTGCAGGCATCTCTCTTGTAGCCATACGACGTCACTTGACGCTGCTCTATTGCCGACTCTTCCGCGATTACAAATGCTCCCGTGAATCGTGGTGATGGTTAGAAATTAATTTTAACTTTGAATCAGGTTAGATATTGGAAGGAGGACGATCTAATACACTAAATTTGTGAATAAATGAGAATAAAACCAGTGTGTTAATGCTAGATTGAACCCAGATCATGCACGTGAATAATCAACTTTTCCACGATGGATTTTGGCCTAAACGACCACCCAAAAACATACGTTCAGGTCAGAAATCTTGTTAACGCTCACTCCACTTTTTTATCGATTTAATTTTAGCCGTCCATGAGCGTTTAATAGGCGATTTACAGTATACTAAAATACTTACCTTAAGCTTTAAATCGTTTATTTAAATGAGACCTTCAAAATTCACTTTTAAGAGGCTTCCACTTCTCTCCACCAAGTGGCACTGCGTGCCAACTCCCAGCATGCAACGCTTTCCATCACTTTGCATTTGCCGAACTTATCAGTTTAGCAAAAGTGAGGACGGTGGGTGGGTAGCCACTAAAGGTAAGTATTTAGGATAAGTAAAACCGAAAATACTAACCTTTAGTTTTAGCTGACTTTGGCCAAAAGAGGGTGGGTCAAGCTAAACCCAGAGCAAAAGGACCAGATGATACCAACATGTGAACAGTTCAACAACAAAGGGACCCACCTCAGACACAGAGGCAACATCCTCATGTGGCAGTCAGTTATTACTTCTTGCCCACTGCGTTGCCAGCCATAACGTGAACATTCACGTGGGCACCGCCAAACGAGCCACTAACATCACGCATGTAGTGATTAATAAACGTGTTTTGGTTACGCCAGGTGTACGGTACGCGGTCACTACTTCGTCTAGAGGCACACCAGCCACGAATGCCCAAGATGAAGCCAACATTCTCAATTCATGTGCGCACACATCCGGGGACAGATCGAGATAATCAGGGATGATATCATACGCACGCCGGATAACCTCGCAGATCCATGCCGCAAAATTAGTAGGAAGAACTGGAGTAGGAGAGGGGGTCACTTGGTTTTGTCCACAAGCAGAAAAAGGGGGATGTGAGGCGACGTCCTATCTCGACGCGGTTGCGAAAAAGCGGGAAGCTGGGTATATTCCAGGTAGATCTTCAGAGCGCGAACTGGACATTGCGTACGTTCACCTGTCGATGGTCCACCACCGGAGAGAGAGCCTTGATGAGAATGGGGCGAGGAGTTTCATCCAGACGTTGGTTCTTGATGCGAAAGTCAATGGGCAGAGACAGGGTAACAGTAGACCAGTCGTTGCTGAAGCAAATGTGCCCATCCTCTCTTGAAAAAGCCGTCATCTCGCTTTGTCAAGCAGCTGTGGCCATAGCCACCAAGAATACAGTCTTCAATGTAAGGTGCAGCAAGGGCACTTTGTGAATGGGCTCGTACGGGTTGCAACATCAGACTGCAAAGTACCAGGGGAGTTTCCTGGAGGGAAACAAGCAACGAGCCTTGGGACGGATGTTGTCAAAGGCATGCACCAAATAAGAAATACCCTGCTGTTGCCGGCTTCGGAGGTACCAAGGCAGGTCAGGACAGAGTTGACGACGGAAGGATACCCATTAAAGTCAATGGGAGATAAGTCGGACTGAAAAAGGGAGTCCAGAAAGGCAAAAGGAGACAGACGGGTTGCAGGGATCGACAGAATGCTCGGTACACCAGGAGTGACAACGTTACCACTTATTCTTGTAGACCCTAATCGTAGACTTCCTACGGCACTGGAGAGAGCGACGGGTAACAGGCAAAGAAAAACCAGCTGCAAGCAAAGTCAGGCCAAAGTCTCCACGTGTGAAGATGAAGACACGTAAGGTTGGGGTGCAAAGTCCTGCCTCGGTGTTGCATCAGGAGGCCCGATGACTGAGGAAGGCAGACCAGATATTCCTTGACCAAGTCCAGGAGATCCACATACCACGGAGTGTTGGGCCAAACCGGGGATATCAGGAGGAAGTGGCTCTTGGACTGACGAATTTTGTACAAGACTCTCGGCAGGAGGAAGAATGGGGGAAATGTGTAGGCGAACATGCCGTTCCAATCCATACTGAGAGTGTCGGTGCCGTAACCAGGAAGGGGGACACAAATAGCAGGATTTGATGATTGTGTCTCGTGGCAAAAAGGCCAATCCAAGGTGTCCCCCACTTCAGGAATACTGCCTTGCAGATCTTCGGAGACAGCCGTCGATGTTTGAATGGGACAGCTCGTCGTCGACCACATTGATCTTCCCCAAGATGTGTTTGGGGAAGCAACGTCACATGAAACCGGAGGCACAGGGAGAAAATGGAAGACCTTCGTCCAAGAGTGTGCGGCTGCATATTCCACCACCATAACGCACATAGGCGACCGCAATGGTGTTGTCGGATATGTAAACAACCACATTCCCAAATACAAGACCCGATCACTCCCAAACTGCGTAGATGATGACCCGGAGCTCCAGCGTGTTGATATGAAGGGCCGTCACTACAGTCGTCTAAACTCCCGACATTCTGAGATTGGCCATATGGGCGCCCCAACCCACCATCGAAGCATCCGTGAAGAAGCACACATCCGGGCTAGGGTCGTGGACAAAGAATCCCCTGGCTAAATTGTCGGGTTGAAGCCACCAGAGAAGAGAGTCGCATGGGAGATTGACAAGGGAGACCACTAGTCTCTCCTGAAGAAATGCATCTGGCGTGTCCGCCAAGCCTCGAGGGGAACGAGAGACGCGTAGGAGTCCATCTGGTCGATGACTGCTCCCACTCCCGGGTAGAAATACACGACCACTTGCGCAATCCCTCCAGGGTTGTCTGAAGGGTCAAGACCCTTTCCGGAGAGGGACGGATTAGGAAATTCTTCAGGTGTAGTTCCACCTACAAAAAAAAGAACGACTGAGCCAGCAGGAAGCCTCCACGGGTTGACTCCCAGTCCCAAGTCCGCAGTGAAAGGCAGAAGCGAAGTTCTTGCAGGAAAAGCCAGACAGACCCGTTATGGAATAGCCAATCGTTGAGGTCAACATGACACCGGATCTTCTTGGTGTGCAGGAAGGCAACAACGGGGCGGACCACTGACATAAAAACGTGGGGGCCGAAAGGGATGACTCCGACGTGGTACGTCAGACCGCCAGAGACGAAACAGAACAGGTGGTATATGGAATTGTGAAGGGGAATGTTCAAGTATGCATTCTCCAGGTAGATGGATACCGTGAACTCGCCCTTCAACAGGGATTCACGTAGAGTCAACGTCTCCGTCTTGAATCGGTCGGTGACGAGGAACGAATTGAGATGGCACAGGTTGATGATCATGCGGATCTCACCGTTTTTCATTGGGATAACCCCTCACGGGACTGGAGAATCCCTTTGGCCAAACGCTTTACTACTGCGTCTTTGACTAACTTGTTCGGTTGACAATTCAAGAGCCAAGGTGGTGAACCCATTAGGAGAGATGGAATAAACATGAACAGGGGGACGTAACTGTGGGCAATGACAAAAAGTATGAAGGCATCCATGGTCATGTTCCGCCATGTAGGGACATGATACCTGAGCTTGGCCCCCCCCCCCCCACCTGCCGGTGAATGGAAGCAGAGATTCATCCTAAGGAGTCAGGAACAAAGATGAAGGGATCCGCGACCCCGTTAACGACTCTTGCCCTTTCAAAACTTCTGGTTCCCGCAATCCCTTAGCTGGCCATTGTCATTGTACCACTGTCTCGGAGAGGGGGTCTGAGCCGCCTTATGATGATTGACAAAAACCACCCCTCCCCCTCTTCTCCTGGCCCGACTGGCAGGGGGAAAGGGAGTCGGCGTAGGACTGAATAAAGGACACCTTCAAAAGGAATACGAGTTCGTAGGTTTCAGGGCGGGGTCTGTCTTTGACGCGGGTTTTGGAACAACCTGAGCCTTTCACCTTATCACTTAACCTAGACGCCAGGACTAGCAGCTGATCGTTGAAGAGGTTCGCAGACGAATAGACGGGAAGCAGACGCAACCGACCAAAAATTTCCACAGGGTAATCACAACGCTGAATGGCTATGTGTATCAGAGCGCAGACACCACCTTGGCCCAGCTTAATGCATCGGCAGTCCAATAACACAGAATCATCCCGTGACCCAACCAGCTCGGCCTAGTAGGTCCTGAAGGTTGCTGTCGAAGCGGAATAGGCTAAATCAGAATGCTAAGTTAGGAGGCGTCTTGAGGAAGGGCGGAATGGAATCTAACTCCAAGAAAACACTAGCGAAGACAAATTCAGCCTCCGGAAACGAACAATACTGGGCCCACTTGGGGGCATTAAGACACTCACGAAAAAGCCCAATTTTACCGGGTGGGTAGGTCAAAATTGATTTCTATTGCCTAAAGGAAAATATACACTACCTGTAAATTTCTTGTATTCAGTTCCTGATGCTCTGTTACCCTGGAGGAATCAAAACTCTCTGGATACGCCCAGATCAGCTACCT
Organism: Lithobius niger; assembly: GCA_023313725.1. Classification (NCBI taxonomy): domain Eukaryota; kingdom Metazoa; phylum Arthropoda; class Chilopoda; order Lithobiomorpha; family Lithobiidae; genus Lithobius; species Lithobius niger. The sequence continues at coordinate 21,052 of JAHWFP010069645.1, read as the reverse complement.
ATCTGAGCATGCGCCAGCAAGCGCAGACCCTCCATAAATGGTGCTACGGCGTTAGCCAGCCATCTACTTTTCCTCTCAATATGTCATGTTGGTGACTTAAGAGGGGAGGTTGGGTGGGTTTACAGGTAGTGTATATTTTCCCTTAGGCAATAAAACCCAGTTTTGTCCTACCCACCAGGTAAAATTGGGCTTTCTAGTTACCGGCGAGGAAAATTCCCCTACCTGTAAGTTTCTTGCATTTACAGTTGACTTCCTCAATCACTGGTGGTGGGCACCACATGACAGGTTCCCAAGGGACTGATCTGGGTTCCCAATAAGACAGTCTTTAGGCAGATTTCAATGCGCTGAGGCTATCTGCGACTAGTCTCAGCAGATTTTATGCGCAAAGGCTATCTGCAGTGGGAAAGAACGTTCCATCACTGAGGCGAGCCGGTTAGGATGTTCGGAACGAGTTTTGATCGCGAAGAAGAAAGGGTTTTTTTTGAGGGGGGGGGGGGAATTTACCTTGTTGTGTTGGTCTTTGGGGAGTGTGAGGGTGAGGTCTTCCCATTGGCGAAGAGTTCATGTTGAGTTCATCTTCTTTTGAGGATGTTTTCACAAAGGCGGTGTGAGAAAATGAAAAGAATTTCTTCATGAAGGGGTGTGGAATGGTGGAGGACATGGTGGTGTTGAAGCACATAAGCCTGGAAGCGACGAGCTGCCCTAGCCGGTTACTTGCTTGGTTTGCTAGCAGTGGGCAAGTTATTTGCCCCGGTTCAGTGTCAGTGGTTGGTGTCATGTTGATGAAGGTGACACAGTGTTGTGTTGCAGTCATGAAAGGAACCTGATGCTGGTAACTGCCAAGGGGCGTGTCACATAGGATAGTGGCCTTGAGGCGAGTTTGTGTTGAGAAGAGGGACCAAGTAGGGGCCGTAAGATCACGATGGCAGTCTTTGTGAGCCTTATTTTCAAAGGTGTTACCTTCTGAAAGGGAGGATTGGATGCTGATTAGTGACGGCGCCTGGACTGAATTGTTTGTGGGGCCGGCAGAGGGCACATCTGGAAACAGAGTGGGCCAGGGACTTTACTAGGCAGCCGCATTAGGCACTTTTATTCTGTTTAATTCAACTTAAACATAACGTAATCTTCAATGCAGTCGAATATTCTTGTAAAATACGTCACATAAACACACAAAATAAATTATTGCAAAATGCTACAAAAATAAATAAATAGAACATTTTGCCGGCTCCCAGCCAGGCCGGCTAAAAATGGTTTCTTTTGCTGAAAAAAGTACAATATCTGTCAATTTTAGCATTGTTGTCCCAACAATGCATCCTTGCCTTGAGGTTTCAAAGATCGTCGGCCGCCGCCGTACCCTACCGCGCATGCACGGTCCTCCCTATATAAGCGATGATGGCAGTGTGAATGGCATCTCTTTGTCTCAAGATTGTCCAAAGGTGACTCAAGAGGGGAGGCAGGGTGGGCCCTTAGGTATTGCACTTTCTTCAGCAAAAGAAACCATTTTTAGCCAGCCTGGCTGGGGGCCGGCAAAATGTTCTTTCTTTGTGCTATGAAAAAGTACAATACCTGTCAATTTTAGCATTGACAGGGCGACTTCGTCAAATTTGGTGGCGGGCACCTTTGGTTGGTTCCCCGGGGTACTGATGGAGGCGGCAAGTGAGTTGTAGCTTCATGGAGATTTGTGGATTAGCACAGGGATACCCATGACTACAATATGGTGCTGATGCACTTTCTTTCCCTCCTAATTATTATTGAGAAAAACAATTTCTTTATTTTTTTTTGTAATAAAAGGAGTAAGGAGTGTGATTACCTGGAGATGGTTGATTGATGTGGTTAATCAGGTGGTCTGAGGCTGAGGGTTGAACATGAAGCTAAAGGTCTGTGGATAGGGTTCAGTGAAGTTTAGGTGGAAATGAGGATGAGGAGTCCAGTTCAATGGGGAAACGTAATACAGTTTTTTTTTTGTTTGTGATTAATGAAGTGGGACACACTTGTGTTGATAGGAGATAGGCCAGAAGGATATGAAGTTGATGCTGGAGTATAGTTCAGTTCCCTATCCAGGGATCGCAAGGAAGAGTTGCGGCACCAGGAGAGGCGGGATGGAACCTAGTGTAAGGGCTTTTTGGCCAAAACCCTTTTGGAGAGGATACCGGGACTCCAGCTGTCAAATAAACCTCCGGGAAAAATCGTTTTTCACGAACTCTAGTTTTTTTTTCTTAAGTCTTGGCGCCCCCCCGCCCTTGACTTGTCCGACCTCCAACTTCAGACCACTGTATCTACAGGAGTTACCATCCGAATTGACCCATCATAGACTTTCTTAATAGACACAACTTCATTCTACCATTCTGCGAAAACAGAACTCAAAATTTCCTTCTGGTTCTCCAGCTACAAGCTTAAGAAAAAGTCACCAAAATGTGCCGCGACGCACACACTTCCGGTCATCGTAACTCCAACCAATTTGTACATTTGTAATGATTTCTTTTTGATTTTTATAGGCATAAAGCCGACCTATTTTAGATTAGTTATAGAATAGGAGGAGCTTCCTTTGCAAAGGTACTTAAACCTCCTAAATAGGATGTGAACTTGTCAAATGTGATATTTTTTATTTTTATTTGTAGCGCTCACAATTTTTATGAAAAATTTCCATGATATCTAAGTTCTGCCACTGCAAAGATAAAGCCCCACCTTAAATGCGTTTTAGCATTCTTTCACTACATTAATTATATACTCTTTTACTATTTTTACTTGCCCCTTGAACACAACCATGGTGCTCGGCTTAAAAAGATTTTTACGGCAATATTTTGTTTGTAAATATGGATACGAAAATCGCCGAGGGTGACCACCCACAAATCCCAATGCATTTATAGCTGAATATTCCTTCTATTAAAACCATCCAGTAATAAGATCTGTTTCTACAGCCAATAAATTACTATTCTGTGCAAACACTTCGCCCCCCCCTCCCCTTCAATAATTGCGATGCGTAACATCGTAGTTTGGACTGTTGCGTTTCCATCAATTCACCAAACCCTTCCAGAACTCTAAACCCTCAGCGGTTCCAACGGTCCTAGATCCAGCCACTCAGAGCTCCTAAGCTCCAGCCAATCAGCGAAAACCCCCCTGGTCTCTACCTTTTAAAGGCCCATTCAGATCGTTACACTTCCCTTTAAAGCCCTCACGTAGTACAGCTCGTTTTGGGACTCGAACAAATTTCCCTCCTCCAAGCCTGCCTGCCTCGCTTGCCGCCAAAACGTGCAGTCGTCGCAGACGTCCGCCCCCTCCCTCCCCCATAAAACCCCCCAGCCCAAAGCATCCACAGCACAGCCCCGAGCGCTGCTCGGGTGAGCACAGCTCACAGATCTCAGGCTAGGAGGTGGTCACGCCGATCGGGACCGGAACGATGCCGTCCGATTGTTGCCATGCCGGGCACTATGGTTGTGGTTCGTATTTTCGCGTGGTTTATAGTTGAAAGTTTTACTTTAGGCCCCTAAACCTAAATTACTAGTTCAAATTTTAAATTAACCTCTAGTTTGAATTTTTATGTTTTAACTTCGTACATCGGCAGTTTCTGAACTTAGTTAATCATAAAACGTCAGGGTGGTTCCCTTCCTAAAGCACCTTGTCGATCGTACTTATTTTAAATAATTTAATTTAAGTGAAAGTCCTGCTTAAATTGCTAGTGCTCCCGTTGAGCCGATCTAGTTCAGATTTAACTGGAAGTTTTAGTTGAGTTTGTGCGCAAACAACATACTGTAGGCCTATTGTAACTTGCGGCTGCTTTTACTCTAGGAGGTTGAAAAATACCTGAGTGAACTTTCTTGATGTGAAAGGTAACTGTTTTCTTAAACGCCAAAGTTCGTTTGTTGAATTTGTAAATGTAAATTCGTTGTGCTTTATTTTGAAAAGCTTTCAGTGTAAAAACTCGTGATAAATTGTAAAGTGCTTTTTATTCTTACTGTCTATAAATAAAACCAAGCGTTTTAAACGTCAGTTGTTTTTACCCAGTTATTAATTGTAGAGTTAAAATATTACGTAAATCCCCTTTTATTCTTAACTCAGGATCTTGCTGCAAATAATGTCACTCCACCATGGTGGCAGCGCGTACCGTGTAATTTAATACTTGTTAGCCTACGTAAATTGATAGGATATTTTCGCTCCGTTCCCTACATCGGGCCGTAGCCACGACTGTGCTTCGATAAACCAACAAATCACCGAAAGTATTATTTTAATCAAGACCGAAGTCTACCTGATGTCGGGGATGTTACAAGCACCTCAGCCGTCGTAGCATCCGCCGTTACACTAGAGTGTCCTGGTTTTTTTTTTTTTTTTTACATCGGAGTGGGGTTGTTTTTGATTCCGTAGTGGAAACCTTTTGCCTTGTGGCGGCAAAGGTGGCACGGTAGGTCGGTTGTTTGGTGTGAAGAGATCTGTGAGAGGTTCGGGTGGTGTGGAATGAAGGTGGGTGCGTTGTCGTACTGCCATAGGGAAAAGGCATAGATGGAGCTGTCAACTGAAGCAGTAGAGATCTTACGCCAGGTTTGAGCTACGTTGTTATGTTGTTCCAAGTCGAAACCGAGCAGAGGTGATGGTTGTGGAAGTCCGGGTTCAGGTGTTGCGATCACCAGTCTCGAAGGTAGGACCGCTGGTATTCTGGGGTTGGATGGAGTGATACTGAGCAGGGGATGTAGAAACCGACTCGAGGTCTTGTATGAAGGTCGTGGTGACTTGGAGAAGGTGATTGGGTGAGGAATCCAAGAGGTAACGGTGATAGGGTCGTTCAGGCCCAGATGTGGCGTTTCTTTAACTGGTAGTGGAACGAAGTTGTGAGAAATTTGCGAGAGTTGGTTTAAGAGCTTTGAGTTTGAGGCCTGGAGAATGACAATTTGAGACTGAAGTGCCACAATGTGGCTCTCCTGAGATTGTTGGTGAGAGTTGATTGAGTCGATTAACGGCCTCACAGTTTCAAAGTTGACAATAAACTGGGCAGAAGCACGCCTGTTTAGACAGAGTTTGTGTTGGAGGGTAGTGAAGAGCCAATGGCTATCCAGGTTTGGGCTCTTGTCGTTGTCAAGGCCATAAAGGTCGTTGGTTGAAGTGAGAGCGTCATTGTTGATTTCCGTCCCAGATTCAGGGTAAGTGGTTGTAACTGGGTTTGGAGGGATGACGAAATCAGTTCGCTTAGGAGTTTCGGTTGGGGATGGAAGAGAGTCCTCAGAATAACCGGGAGCGTGGTGCAGCAGCAACGAGGTTTTCCGGAAAGGGTTCGAAGAAAGGATCCGTAGGTTGGTCGTCACCTAGAGGAGAGGAAGGGCTCTCTTCTTGTCGAGGCGGAGAGGAGATGAAGTAACGGCGACAACATCTTGAGGTACCGCACTGTTGTCAGGGGCTAAGCTTGTCCTGGAATCATGGTTGTCATCATGGGTGGAATCTCTTCCAGAATTGCGGGAGATGAACCTTCCTCGTTATGAGATGAAGTCGGAGAGGCAGACAAATGGGTAACAGGCGACAACAACCAAGAAGCTTGGGAAAGCGGGGTAGAAAGTGCAGAGGCTGGCAGGAGAGCTTTCCCTTGGGTTATTAGTGGGGAGGTTACCGTGCCTTCACTATGGAGTGGTGATTTAAGTTTGGGTGCCGTGTTTTTAAGAACGGAGACAAGTAATGGTGAAGCATTGGAAGAGACTTTACCTTTCTTTGTGGTGACTGTGACAGTTTGTTGGGGCCATCCATAGACGGGGGGAACTTGAAACTTTTGAAGCGAATGGGCTCGTTCCAGCCGCTGCTTTTACCTCTTGGCAGAGGCTAGGTGGGTAGCCGCAATTATCCTCCATTGTGCGAGAGGAACAGAGACGCAGATTTTGCACGGAGCGGTGTAGTAGTCGCAGCTTCTGTGGAATTGACAGACATCCTTGTGTGGGTCAAGTCGATCTTTCCTTTTGTTTCCAGGAGAGGAATAGCTTCCTAGATTGTCGATAACTGGAATTCCTCCAACGTATGAAGCTTCAATGTCGGCGAAAGTCTTTGCGTAACGAACCTTAACCATTTTGATGTGGAAGATGCACTTTGAATGAAGAAAAACAACTTCCACAAGAAGGAGCAGGCAGGGTGCTAAGTAGGAACGCAGTTAGAGGCGGGAAACAGGAGACCGGAACCGGAAGCGTAAGATGTTGTTGAAAGCGAGGCTGGTTTCCTCCCGGAAGTGTCATGGTTGGGGCAGAGAAGGGCGGTGTCCAGATCGACAGGCGGCGGTAAGCAAGACAGAGGTGTTTTTATATACTTTTTTTGGGGGGGGGTCCTGGCGTGAGCGGGGCAGTCGTATTATACGGAAGAAAGCCTCATGACCGGAAATCTATGACGCGAAAAGCAGCATAGATAGGAAGAGAAGGTAGTGGCGAAGGAAAATGTGAGTTGTCGCGAAGGACGATGTCGGTTCCCGTCTTCCGTAGAAGTTTGTAAAGGGAATTTCCGTTTTCTCAAGATCGGAGGGGCCGAAAGTCCGGCCCTACCTTGGGTGGGTCGTTCCTGGGAGGCAACGGAAGGGAGCCACAATGATTTCTTTTCCAACAAAGACGACTGTGTGGGGATGAAGGGACATCCTGTGGTTTTCCGGCCAAAAACGTCGTTCGGCAGTCCTAGAAGAAGTGGGTCGAGACAAGGACGTGAAGCAGGAAAGATCTCTGAGCAAGGCCAGGTTAGTGAAGAACTTATTCCCTATGGGGAAAAGTGAGCGAGGCTCGGAGAGCTTTCGCTACAAGGCTGTCATGATGAAGTGCAAACTCTGCGGTTAGTCCGGCGTAGGGAACTGGAGGTGGCTGATTTGGTGGAGTTGCCGCCGGCTAAGCGGGAACATGTGGACCGGCGTACTTGAAGCGATGAGAAAATCAAGGACGTAACATAAAAGTTGATAAAACAGTGGGATGAAAGGGTGATGAAAGGTTATCGATAGGCTGTAATGTGTAAACGAGCGCCACCGAAAAACGCCTGTTTTCCGGAAAGATTGAAATTTTTTTTCTTGGAGCACCCAAATGCCTCACCGAGGCATATCTCGCCGTTTTTTTGATAATGGTCCGATTCGTACAAACTCTTCGACATTCAATAGCCTGTCCAAATACAAGACTCTTGGGGAAGCCCAAATCCGGACTTTCCACCAGGAAGTACCAATAATTCACGTTTGAAGATCACCTCAAAGCCACCTCACCTTTAGTGTCACTTTCAACATGTAAACAAGTTGTTTGGTAACCTCAAACCATCCCAGTGGGAGTAGTCTAACAGTAAATAGAGCCGGTCATTTTATGCGTACCCATAGTATTCGATTTTCCGATCCCTATCGCAGCGGCTAGGTTTATTGAAATGCGGCGGAGGGTTCCTATCGCAGTCATCCCAGAAAAAAAAATAACTAGACTTGATCAGAGGCAGAATCCGTACGGGACATATTACCAGAGCAATAGATGGCCTCATTTATTCGTTATAACGAAACAACAAAATTAACCCTGTACTTTTATTCAAACTAGTGTGTTTCTTGATAAATGTCTTTTTGCCCCATTTTCAAATACTTGTACGATGTTCCTGCACCAAGCAGCGCGGACAGTATTTAGTTAGTGGTTGCAAAAACAGTAAAAATTTAACTTGTAAATTTTGATTTGCTTAAAGTTCTCTGAGCCACAAAAACGTTGGTCCCCCAGAAATACAGGACGGCGAAGTCAACATTTATGTAAACTGTGTACTTTATTTCTTGTCAATTTTTTATATATAATATTTTGGCGGTTTTGTGTTTTTGCATATCTTGCGTGCACTAACCTTTACATTATAGCTTTTATTCCGAGTTCTCAGGAACCCCGAATAAAATCCTGCGTCTGGGGGCGTGTAAACGAGCGCCACCGAAAAACGCCTGTTTTCCGGAAAGATTGAAATTTTTTTTCTTGGAGCACTCAAATGCCTTACCGAGGCATATCTCGCCGTTTTTTTGATAATGGTCTGATACGTACAAACTCTTCGACATTCAATAGCCTGTCCAAATACAAGACTCTTGGGGAAGCCCAAATCCGGACTTACCACCAGGAAGTACCAATAATTCACGTTTGAAGATCACCTCAAAGCCACCTCAGCGCTCCTTCATCATGGCCGCCATTGTAAAACTCTGTATTTATGTATTTGATTTTATACCTTCTATTTTCGGGCATAAAGCCCCATACACTAGCTTAGTTACAATTTAGGATGAGCTTCCTCTGTTCCATGTACAGACAAACATTTTTGAAGTCTGATATTTTTTATTGTGTTTGAACGATCGCAACAACTATGAAAAATTTCCACTTAGATCAAAACGTTGCCTTTCAACTTTAAGGTTAAAAACCTCCAATTTAACTTTATGCGTTTCAGCATACAACTAAGCTAGACTATTTATTCATTTATTTAGCCTTTTATAATAATCTTTTACCCCCAGAAACGCTGCCATTAGTCCAAGTAATTAGACATCGGCATTCTACCGGACACGATTTTTTTCAGTGTATATATGTTTATTTTAGGTCTCCTCTCAGCCCGACTGGACCCAACCAAATACTACTACTAGCTTGTACTACTATTAAAACCAAAAGAATTCTTAAAAAGATCTGTATCCAAGCAATTCCGTAAGTCAAACTGTGCAAAAACTTAGAAAACCCTTTTTGCCCCCCTCCCCAGCCAAAACTAGTTGTAGTGTTTAACACTACAGTTTACAGTTAAAGCGTATAAAATTTAATAGTAATGTTCTCTGCATTACCCAAAGCCAAGTAATAAGCTTTAACAAGAGCCAATTCACGTTGCAATCATGTAAATATGGAATCCGTAGCCAATAATTCAAAATAAAGGCCTATTTCCGAAAGTTCAATTGAGTAAAACTCAAAACAGGCCTGTCTTTTCCATTTTTCCCTCCCTACTCCTTCAAACGGCTCTGCACCCAGTCCCTTTGTTCATCCGACTTCTCCTCCCACTTTCCATTGTTCTCAAGGCTCTCAGCCAATCAGACCCGCGCAGCTATCCTCGGCGTTCGCGCCAACTTCCGGTAATGTGTATATAACCCTAGCCCCAGAATCCCTCGTTAGCACAGCTCACAGATCTAAAGCTAGAGAAGGGTCACGCCAGTCGGGAGTGGAGACGCCATGTCCGTGGGATGCCATGCCGGGCAAAATGGCAGTCGGGAATATTATGGTGGTGACGCCTGTAGCGGCATCTTAGGTTTCTCACCCCATAACGTCAGAGTGGTCCTCTTACTAAAAACCAACTTCTTTATTTGTTTTAAACATTAATTCAAATAACTGACGGTTTGATCTTTGTGTGGGATTCATTGGTTATTCACTCCAGACGGACTTTAGAAGTAGCCGAGGCTTTTATAATTTGAGGAGTTGACTTAGAAACAGCAACTCTGGGAGGTTTAAGGCTCTGTTTTATCACTTAGAAACAAAACTGTGAAACGGTTGATCTTTCATGCGTGTTTGAAACATACTGTTTGATAGATTGTAACCAGCCGAGGCTGTTCAATCTTGCGGACGTCTCTGCTGAGCGTTCAGTATTGCTTTTTCTATTCGAAAAATTAAGTAGTTGTTTTATTCTGAAACACAAACGTTGTTTTAGTCAAAACTTGTAAACTTGTGAAACCGAATTACTTGTTGTAAATTCAAACTTAGTACTTTTAAATATTTTTTTTTCAAAAGCTCTCGTGCAAACATAATGTAAAGTGTAGTTTTTCATTCTCTGATGTTATAATAAAAACCAGGAGTTTTTAACTTCAGTTCGTTTGCTAGTTGAGTAACTGTTTAAGTGTAAATAAATATGTAAACCATTTTTAGTTTAGCTCTTTGTAAACGGTTAAATTTCCATCGCTGGTGGCAGTGAAATACCAGCAGTATTAAGGTTAGGCCCCTTTAATTTAGGACCCTGCGCTACATCCCCCATGCTGGGACAGTAGCCCTTGCTGTGCTTATGCCGTAAAAGTCGCAATAATCACCGCAACACCTTAAGCTGAATCGCCGTGTCAAACCAGGAAACCGGAGGCGCTACAAGCACCTGAGCCGTCGTAGCGTCCGCTGTTACAAATGGAAGGGAAGGTCAAAGCATGTGACAAGCACAGATGGCAGCAGGATGTGGGCGAAGGGCCAAGGGAGTGCAGGATTCATTCGACGGAGGCGTGGAGTTGATTCCCCAGGCGTCGCGAAGTCGGAGTCGCAAAGGCAGGAGCCCCGAAGGCTTGCTTGCGGCAGTGGAAGGAGCTGGGACGGGTTGGGCGTTCTCGGTTGACGAGGTTAGGGTGACATTGACGTCGGCTCAGGAACAGGGTAAGCGGGGGTGGAGCCAGGTTGAGGAGTTTCGTCATTGGACATCAGCGAACAACCGATGACGGTGGGAAGATGTCGTGAAAAGACGAAAGGGTTGGGATGAGCGATGCCGCGTAGTGGACATGTTGAAAGTTGCGGTGGGTCGAACCTGGGAGACGACGGGACGGAAGCACGATGATCTCAATTCCCATGAAGGAGGATGTCGCGAAGAGGCGACATGGGCAATAAGTAAGGAAGACTGCAAGCAGAGTGGTAGTTCCAGCCGACTGAGGTGGGTCGAATCCCGGGAGACAACAGGAGGGAGCCACGATGACTTCGTTTCCCACGAAGGAAGATGTCGCTAAGGGGTAATAGCAATGACTTCGATTCCATGATGGCTGACGAGAGGGGGCGAAAGAGATGGTCAGGAAAACGATTGACATTACCCAACGGACGTCCCAACAAGTGGATCATTCCCGGGAGACAACGGGAAGGGGCTATGATGATGTCTTTTCCCACGATGAAGATCCCGTGAAGGGGCGACAAGGGCAACTGGTCGAAGGACGTGTCGGGCGTTATGTACGTCACGGCCGAAAGGGTGGATCGAACCCGGGAGACACGGGAGGGAGCCACAATGACTTCATTTCCCACGAAGGAAGATGTCGCGAAAGAACGGCAAAACTTCAATGCCGTGACGATCGACATAAGGGGAGCGACAAAGTGGTCGAGGTAACAATGGCATTAGAAAGCGGGCCGGCCATTCCCGGGAGTCACGGGAAGGTGCCACGATGACTTCATTTCCCACGAAGAAGAATGTCACGAAGGGCAGTCGAGCAGCGTGGAAGTGGTGCAGGAGGCAGCAAACAGGAGATGCGACAGCAAGTGTGGCGACCTGGGAGACAACGGGAGGGAGCCACGACGTCTTCAAATCCCACGTAGAGAGGATGTCGCGAAGGAGTGAAAGGGCCGAAGATGAAGGACAAGGATACGAAGCCGCCACGTGGCTTGAGACAAAGAGATGGCATTCATACTGCCATCGTCTCTTATATAGGGAGGACCGCGCATGCGCGGTAGGGTACGGAGGCGGCAGACGATCTTTGAAACCTCAAAGCAAAGATGCATCGTTGGGACAACAATGCTAAAATTGACAGGTATTGTACTTTTTCACAGCATAAAGAAACAAATTTAAATAAATAAATAAATGAAAGCTCAATTTATTCACTTGATGTCAAGTTTAGCCTGCAATATTTTTTTGGTGGTGACCTGAGTGGTGGGGTGGGGGGGGGGGGGGTCATGGCCCACCCTGGTCTACCTCAAGCGCTGTCACTGATGCTGATGGTGTATGTAACATACAGGAAAACGTTGTTGGTCGGGTGTCTTTTAAGTCGAACGCCAATGGGGTTGTTCCGAGTTAAATGTTGGTGGGGTCTCATCGCTCCACGAGAGAAAATCGTTGTGAGAAGGCGAGATTCAATGAAAGGTGAAGGTGGGTGCAGCAGACAAGCTTGTGCAAATTTTCTTAAGATTCAGGGACAAAAATAATTAGAATAGGTTTTAACTTCGTTTGTTTATTTAAATTTTAAATTTGTTTTCGTTCTAGACTGAGGAGAAGATTTTGCCAACCGGAAGTGTGGATGCTGGGGGTCCGGGTGTGTTAGTTGCGATTTGCAAGAAAGCACCCCGGTCCCCATGAAGCACCCCTTCCAACCTCAATCAGTCTGTTGCTAAAAAAGGGGGAGGGGGGTTTAGTTAATTTGATCATGAAGCAAAAGCAAAGAAGTTTTTTTGCGGCAGATTTGGTAATTTTCTTGGGGTAGTCTCTTGTGCTCCAGGATGAAGGTGGAGATGCCCATTGGAATAAATTTGACGAGCCATAGATGTGTCGTGAGAGGGTACCGAAACCAAGTGGTGTAAGACAATGTGTTTTGTGGCTACTGAAGGGTTTTCCATGAGAAGACTTCTTAAGTGAAAAGTAGTTTGCGGGGTGAAGGGTGTCCTAATGAGGGCCACACACAATCGAAGCCAAGGGCGAGAGTGAAGGCCAAGCAGCAGTGCAGGTTGCAATGAAGCAAAACTACGGGTAGCAGTGAAGTGGTGGTTGAGGCTAAGGGATGTGGCGATTCAGGCTTGGCTTGGTCGAGGGATGCAGGTCCTAAGAGCTGTCATGATTCAGGGTGAAGGACAGTAGGTAGCGATGAACGAAGTGTAGCAGAACTGCCAGGAAATTGTTGAGGGACAGCTGGCAATTAAGGATGAAGGCATGAGGTTTCAAAGCTTGAAGGTGAGGGATTGTGAGCAGAAAGGGCGTTGGTCCAAATTAGCTGTGAAGCCTGTGTAAGTGGCATGATGCACACACAAACCAGGCAGCCAGAAGAGTTAGAAGACATGAACGTAGGCTAGGTCTATTTACCAAGATTTGTCACGACCACAACATTCAAAATCCAGTGGAGTGTAGGCGGATGACTGATTGAGGAGAAGTGACTGTGTGAAGAGGGTGAATGCTTCCAATGTAAGCATGATAAGCTAGCCAAGGTGCTTTCCACAAGAACTATCGTGGTTGGAATGGGTTAGAGAATGGCAGAGTTGGTGCAATATTTGCAGTTTCACAATATTTGAGTCTTGTTACTAACCATTTGCCTGCATGTTGCAGCCATACGTGATTCATAACCTTTGGCGAGGGACAGCTGACTCGATGATTGAAGGTCTGTGGTGATGAGTTAAGATTAGCCAAGTTTTAAAGGGAGAAGTTGAGGGGCAGCAGGCAGCAAAGGGTAAGGCATGAGCAAGTAGGTGTTTAAACCCAAGATGAAAATTCCCGACTATTCCAAGTTTTCCAAACCAAATTAGACAATTTCCCTGATGAGTATGTTTTTTTTTTAAATTGTTGTAACAATATTACATTCTTTTGCTTGATCAAGAAAAATGCGCTCCCCTAACAGGGACGGGTGAAGTGGGAAAGGTGTAGACAAAACAAAACTTGAAACGCACACAAGCCGAACAACTCATGTTACTTAGGTCACGGGTTTATACCGTTAGGATAAATACCTTGAATTACCTTGGTTTTCCTGGTGGGAGGCCACCCTGATGAGGCAGCATTGACATTCAGTGGTGACAAAGTGATTCACTTGCAAAGACTGCAGCAACTGTAGAGTTCAAGACGTCATGCTGTTTTATTTACACCCATTACGTTGGAAGCAAAAGTCAGAGGATGGGAAAGAGCACCAGCAGTCGGTAGTAGCGGACAAAAGAACTGCAGTATAGTGGACTGGTTAAAGTGCTTCACAAGAGGGAAAAGCCTAAAGCTTGAGATGCAAGAGACATGAATTTAGTTATGTTGTTTTTTCTGTTGGTTTTTTTTTTCAATGTTGACTTAACTTAGCCAAATGCTTGGGAGTGCAGCCATTCTGTCAATGAACAACCAATGACGAGGGACATCAGTTGAAAGGGGCGCTGGTCCGAGTTAGCTGTAACGACGTTAGGTGAGGAACAGGAGGCACAACGATGGAAGGCTTGTGTGCAGATTCAGACGTAGGACAGAAGGCTTAAAATTGCTGTGTATGCTAGCAGGGCTGGTAGGTTAAGAAGAACGCTGGTCCAGAAAAGCTGTAGCAATGAAAGATGAGGGACAGCAGGCTTCAATGGACGAGGGTTAGCGATAGTCAGCGAAATCAGATGAAACTGCGATGAAAACACGGCAAGAGACAAGCGAGGTTGATAGAGCTTGTTAATGAAGGTCGGTGGAAGAGCTGCAAATAACGGTTAGAAAAGGGCCCGAAGGCAGCAAGAGAAGACGTAAGCAGCAGCTTGATGGTCGAAGCGGGAATTGCAGTCGCAGATTGGGGGGGGGGGAGATGAGGCTTAATGGCGCGTCGACAGCTGGTCATTAGCACCAACCTCAGTCACAGTGCAGTGGTCTGGGTTGCCACTGCACCACACATTACAGAGATATTATTCAAACCCCTAATCTAAATCTTGTTATACATCTGTACCTCCTGCAAAAATTGAAAAACACCGGACAGGAGGACAGACTTATCGCCCAATTGACGCACAATGTCATGCGGAAGATGGAAACGACGACGAAAACCATCAAGATGGCAACAATCAACAAGGAAGTACCGGACCGTAAGTGGCCGCCGACACCAATAACATTCAGGAGGGTCAACCCCCCGCAAAAGGAAACAGTGAGTAAGTCGAGTGTGACCAATACGCAAACGGGCCAACACCTCCTCCTCACGGCGACTGCGGCGACACGCCGAGTGCCATTCCTCAACAGTGCCTTTAATAGCTCGTAATTTATTGCCGTCCTGTCCATCCCACGAGGCTTGCCAAAAAGCATGTAACCTCAGACGCAGAGTTGGAAAAGCGTCCGAGGGAACAAGGCTGAGATCCCTTCCGAGAGGGCCAGAAAGGGCCCCTTTTGCTGCAGAATCCGCTTGCTCATTTCCACCTATCCCCACATGGCCCGGGATCCAGCAGAAAAGCACGGTTTTCCGCTGGCCAGGCAAGCGGGAAAGCAAAGCTTGGACACGTTGTGTCAAGGGGTTCCGAGGATTGTAAGTCGCCAAGGACTCCAGGGCACTCATGGAATCGCTAAAGATAATGAAATGCGTGCCCTGAAGGCCAAGGATCCATTCCACCGCCAAACCGAGAGCCAAAAGCTCTGCAGAAAACACAGAATAGCCTGATGGAAGGCGATGGGCAACCGTCACTCCCTTACAAACACAAGCACAAGCCACGCCAGCGTCTGACTTCGACCCATCAGTAAACAGCCGCTGATAACCGGCGTACTGAGAACACAGCCGCCGGAACTCCTGTAAGTACCTTGCAGGTAGAGTGGAACCCTTCGGGAGGAACGCCAGAGCAAAAATGAAAATGCCACTTGGGACAAGCCAAGGGGCTACTGGCATCCCCCCAAGCCTCAAGACGCTGGGCATTTCAAAGGCTATCTCCTGACAGGACTGCTGGAGCCTATCGCGGAAATCACCCTTACCCACCCTGCGTCTACCGACTCGCAAGTCTGGCCCAAAAACCATGGACCAAGCAGGACTGGATTCCACAGCACGTAAACGCACAGCATACTGAATGGCCAGCTTTCGCCGACGAATGGCCAAAGGTGGCTCCGAGGCCTCAGCATAGAGGCTGACCACTGGAGAAGTTCGAAATGCCCCAGTCGCCACACGCAGGCCACTGTGATGCACAGTGTCCAACATCTGGAGAGTCGAGTCACTAGCCGAACCATGCACCATGCACGCATAATCAAGTTTGCTGCGGACAAGGGCTCTGTAGAGGCGCAACATGGCAGTGCGATCGGCACCCCATGAAGTACCCGACAGAACCAGCAAGATGTTAAGTGCCCGCAAAGACTTGTCTTTAAGTTGGCGCAAGTGTGGAAGCCAAGATAACCTGGAATCGAACACCAGACCCAGGAAACGTGCCTGTGGGACAACAGGAATCTGCGCCTGCCCCAAGTACAGGCAAGGATCTGGGTGCAGCGTTCGTTGGCGGCAAAAGTGAATGCACACAGTCTTGTCCGGACAAAACCGGAAACCATTACTGACCGCCCAGGTCTGGACTTTGTTAATCGCCAGCTGTAGTTGCCGCTCGCAGGTCTGCATGCGAGCTGCCCTAAAGCGCAGGCCGAAGTCATCGACAAACAATGACTGGGGAACAGCAGCTTGCTGAGCAATGGGGTTGATCCCAATAGCAAACAAGATGACACTAAGTCGCAGATTGTTGGTGATAAAAAAAAAGGGTTGGAAAGGCAGCAAAGATGAGCGCCGATCGGTAAGGAGGCGGGTGGCAGCAAGGATGATGGGATAGAGTGGCTGTGAACGGTTGGAGAAGTGCCGCAGATGGTGTGGAGTTGTAGCGATGGTTGGTCCGACGGACAGGAGTGATATGCAGCAGGCCTGACGGCACGAAGCAAGAGACAACAGGCTTGACGGAGCGGATGCGAGCCGATGAGAACAGCTGACGGAGGTCATGCCGGGGCGGGAAACAGGTGGCCATCCCGGCAGATTCCGAGTAGAGTCGGGAAGCGTGTGGCGGTTGGAGTCGGCCAAAAAGGTGACGATACCCGGCAAGGGGCAGGCAGTTGCAAACTGAGTGTAGAATGGGGCCGGGACCGGGACAAGGAGTGATTGGTGTCCCGGAAAAAGTTGCGACGAAGTCCGGCAGATGGTAAGTGGCTTTTGGCGTGGTCGAAGTCGGCGGAGCGTCGCTGGTTGCGGTCAGCAGGCGAGAGATAGTCTTGTCTTCAGACGGAGATAGGATGAAACACGAAAGCGAAAGATCATCAAGTCGTCTAAGTGAGGCAGTCTTCTGGACGAGGTCTTCTGGGCAAGGCGAAGGACAAAAGATTGTAGGTGAGAGTCTTCTGTTGGAAAATAATTTTACAATTTTATATGATTCAGTTAGCACCAATATGTCTAATTTAGTCAGCATGTGTATCGTCTAGATATTATATATATATGATCAATGCTGTAGTTTGCACGGTATACCGCTATGAAGAAGTGGCGTTGTTCGTTCGCTCACTCCCGGTTTTTATCTTGTACGTGCGGTCGTCAAGTAAAGCCCTAAACTCTCGATAGTTTTATGTTTAAATTTAATGTCTCATCTATGCAGTTCAATTCCATATAAAGAAACCATCAGGTTATGGGTTCAGCGAATCTAGAGAGGCATTCAGGAGTAAAACATCGTGTGTAAAAGGAAAGGACTAAAGAAAGATTTTGCAGTCACTGATCAGCAAGTTTCAATATCGGGCGGTAAAGAAATATGGCGGCGATTCAAAAGACAAGTGTGGACAAATTGAATAACAGCAATTACCAAATCTGGAAATTTAAAGTGGAACTGTTGTTAATTAAGGACAATTAGTGGGGCATTGTGACTGATCCACCTCCATCGCCAATTACGGACAGCTGGTTAAAAAGTGACGGGAAAGCACGGGCGACAATAGGACTGCTTGTTGAGGATGGGCAATTATCGCACATAAGGAAACTCACTACGGCCAAGCAAATATGGGACGCCTTGAAGTCGTACCACGAAAGATCGTCACTCACAAGCAAAATTTACCTTTTAAAGACAATCTGCTCATTAAAAGCAAGTGAAGGCGATGATATGTGTGGAGTCGTCACTTGGGTGCTCCACAATGGCAGCCATCAATTTCATGTCAATATGTTAACCCTACCAAGATACCCCTTTAACTACTAATAGGCTATTCCATAATTATATATTGTATTAAGTTGCATCACATGACTTCCTGTTACAATTGTATTTAAAGAGAAGTAAACAGGAAGTTCGCTGTCTTATCAGCTGTAGCCTACACTCTGGTAGTCCGTGTGTTTATTACCATTGGTGCCCACGCTGGGCTAAGGTGTGTCCCCGCCTAGGACATCACAGTTGGCGACGAGGGTGGGATCTTTGGTAATCTTTAAAAACTTAAGCTTAAACTGATAGGTCTTCAACCACATCTTTGCTCCATATTTGTGGTAAGTTGCAAATTTTTTCCATTTTGGCAATGAAAATTAGTGCTCTGAATTCCTATCAGAGTTTAGACTTTTTCAAACAGTGTTATTTTGACGTGGTAGTGCTGTGTGGTACGAAATGATAACAGTTAAATTTAGTACCTTAACAACTAGAACCGAAATGGGCAATTGGATTTATTATGGTTAATTTTACCTTGGCAGTGTTCTAGAGCGACGCACTGGCGTGTACCGCACAGGCAGTATTATAAACCTGAAGGTTCGAAAATGCGCTGCTAAATTAACCCTTGTAAATTCGATTGTGCCATTGCCCATATTCGGGCTAGTGTGTGCCGGTGTAAAATTTAACACCGTAGGTTTATGCTCAAACTTAGTGAAATCTGGTCTGTGCTGAGGCTTAGGCCAGAAGTGTTGTTTTGTAAAACGTTGCAAATGGTGAACGTAAAACATTTTTTCAAAGCCTAGTCCCTTTAAATTTAACTTGTGGGCAGTTAATTTATACAACTAGGTAGGCTACAGTCAAGCTTGATTTATTTCTGTGTTTAAATAAGTGACCGGTAGTCTTGAGTGCTCCAGTTTAATCCTTGCATGTTAAACAGGATTGTAATTAAATTTAATTTTGTAGGCTTATGCCAAAGACAGGTGTCGGTAGCAAACCACCTGTAACTGCTAAAGTTAGCAGTGAAAGTGAAACTGAAAATAATTCAGTAGTGAACGCAAGCGTTAATGAACTAGTTCTAATTTAAATCTAAATTTTGAATCTAGTGATAGTGAAGACGACGTCAACATGGGTTCGTCTAAAACCGCTGGTTTATTTTCGGAATTCGATTGCGAGTCTGACACATGGGAGAAATACTCCAGCCGAATTCGTTACTTTTTTTTAGCTAAAGAAATACCAGCAACCAAGCAAGTTAATTTTCTAATGGCATCTGTGGGCCAGAAAATGTTTGATAGAATTCTTAATATCCTCTCACCTGATTTGCCCGACTCATTAACATTTGATGAGCTCGTTAAAAAAGTTTTAGACGACATTGAGCCAGTGCCCTCAGTGGTATCTGAGCGTGTTAAATTCTTTAGAAGATCGCAAAAATCAGATGAGAGTATCGGGGAATATTTAGCTGCCTTAAAGCTAATGACGAAGTATTGTGACTTCGCAAAAATTAAAGACATTAACAGAGAAATGATTAGGGATTGCCTAATTGGGGGGATCCAATCAGAAGTCATTCAACGCGAGTTGTTGAAGCAGACTCTGGATTTAAAGGCTACAACATCCTTAGCTTTATCCTTAGAATCTGCTGAAACAGACCAAAGCGTTTTGAGAAGCCATTCTAAAGCTGTTAACTACGTAGCTAAAAAATCGGGCAAAACATCAAGTAGGCCTAAATCCACTAAGGATTTCATTTGTTATTGTTGCGGCAAAAATGGCCACGTGAAAACACGTTGTAAATATCGAGACTATACATGTGGCCGTTGCCACACTGTCGGCCATTTAAAAGCCGTGTGCCGAAAAGCTAGTCATTCGAATAGAACTTTAAAATCACTCGACCACCCTAAAGCAAGTTCTAGCACAAATTTTAAGTCTAGGCCGAACACAAAACAAAAGTATAGCTACAAAAAACGCGTCAACAAACTAGAACGCGATAGCGAAAGTGATAGTGAAGAAGCCAGGATGTTGAAGCCGAAAATTCAGAGTCTGGTTCCGGGTCTGATAACGATTCAGACGACTATCTTGTACTGAAAAATAATACTCTTGGACTGAGTCAGGCTACGGACCAGATTTCAATTCCCCTACAAACCAACAAAATAATAGTACCGTAAATCGTGTATTAAAAGCCCAGTTGAAGCTAAAGCCCACCCCTTAAAATGCTGTAAAGTCAAAATCATGAAATAGTGGAGTTTAAGCCCACCCCTCAAATTGTCGTTTTTCTACGAAAAATTATCTAAAAGTTATATGATGTGAATAAAGATAGTACTACTTGTTATGTTTAATGGCCCCTTCTCCCTCCCTGCAGTAATAGTGGACTCTTCCTTTAGCTCCTAGCACCCGAACTAGACCTGGGCATCTTTCACCTATTCCTTTCTTCACAGCAATTAAAAGGATGTAAAAGTTGGTCTTTCAGAAATCAATCAAAAGCTTCGAATTTTCTGTAATAGATGTCCAGAAAGGTTAGAAAATTGATAATGTTTGATTTAAAGCCCACCCCCCTATTTTTGCTAAATTAACTGCATAAGCCCATGGGCGTTTAATCCACGATTTACGGTAGTAGTTAATTCTATGAAAATCCATAAATGGAAAATGCCAGTCTGCCTAAATGGTGTCAAGCTAGAAATGGAACTTGATTCCGGGGCAGATGCATCCATTATCCCTATTGAGTGGCATCAAAAATATTTTGCGGACTGTCCTTTAAAACTCAGTCCGTACTCGATACACTCATACACTGACGGAATTGAGAACACGATTTACACTGTAAGTCTGAAGGTTGAAGTTCAAGGTCAAATCGAACATTTGGATGCTTTAGTTTCAAAATTATATAAACCTGCATTAATGGGAAAGGATTGGCTTTCTATTTTTCGAGTTAATTTCCATCCTTTTTACGACCTACAAACGAAAGTGAAACCTAAGAAAAGTGTTAAGAAAATTAAAACTAGCATTACGCCAGTTGACACTTCCGAAATAGTGAAGGGTTTCCCGGAGCTATTTTCTGAAGGCATGGGTAAGTTTAAGAATTTTAAAGCCAAAATTCATTTAAAACCTGATGCCAAGCCTGTGTACAGTCGTGTAAGACCGGTTCCGTTAGCACTTAAAGAAAAGGTTAACCAAGAAATTCGTAGATTGGTTGGCCTTGGAATTCTAGAGCCTGTGGAAACTTCTCAGTGGTCTACGCCGATCGTCATAGTTCACAAAGCGGATGGTCAAATCCGAGTGATTGGTGATTATAAAACCACCGTGAACCCTCAACTCCAAGCCGACCACTATCCAGTACCCACGGCCGTAGAATTATTCAGTGAATTAGCAGGCAGTGACACTTTTTCCCTTATCGATCTTAAGGATGCATTTCTGCAAATTGAACTCGACAAAGAGTCACAATAAGCTTTGACAATAAATACACCCCTGGGTTTGTTTAGATGGCTTCGCGTACCCCTGGGCCTGGCGTCCAGTCCTGGAATTTTCCAGAGGGTAATGACTCAAGTCACCAGTAAAATCCTCAAATGTCTCCCGTTTTATGATGACATCCTGGTGAGCGGGAAGGGGGGTGAGCATGACGAATCGTTAAATAAACTGTTAAATGC